>JAJMBT010000047.1:0-99310 GCA_030565385.1 Kodamaea neixiangensis
CCCCCCCCCCCCCCCCCCCCCCATTTACTCTGGTTCCAGACGCTTGATTCACTGGCTCTCATTGCTCAATACGCCTTTTCGATAGTTCTGCAAATCGACCATTCTTCCCTCGTACCTGGTTTATCTTCAAGAAGCACATTGGTTCCCCTCATCACAAGCAGAATATTATCAAGAGAAGCATTCTTTAGTAGTCTACAGAAGAATGCTTTGCAGTAGTCAATAATATAATCCACACTGTTATTTTCACTCCACAACTTGGTGAACGCTATTGTTCAATCTAACTCAAAAACCAATAAGTTTGACCATTTGCTGGGATTGATGTATTGATTGCATTCTGATTGACTACATCGTAAGCAAATGAATATGACAATGAGACAACGCCCCTGTGATCTACACCATCGTTTAGTTGTTCTTATCATCAAAAATTTCCAGGTCAGACCATCAACAATAAATCGCTGAGATCAGCAAAAATTCCAGCTCGAAGAAGGCTTTGACCTCATTCCTTCGTTTCAACCTCAACTCGGTCGTTTATACCAATGCTCCAAAGTGATAAAAGAATGCCAGATAACTAGTTAGCGTGACTTCCTCCAATCAAGTGATGTGTAGAGTCTTATCAAATCCTTTTAATCCCGAAATAACACTAAAAATCCATCATAAGAATGCAGAACAACCGTTGCTCCCGCCAACATTTGGCAGGGACTGTTTATTTAACAACAAAACCATTCTTCTATCTCCTTTGAAACCCCTCCGATCTTTGCCACCAGCCAAGCCCAAAATTTCTAACACTTATTAATGTCTTAATAATGAAAAATGACACTATTTCAATTACATCATCAGCCAAATAGTAAACTACAATCTCTACCTCCCGATCTACAATAGACACCAATAAGACATCCGTTCCGATATCACAATGCAGCTCTTCGCGTCCAACAAGCCCTCAAACAATTGTGCGTCCTCCAAACATTACAGTGAAATCGCACAGAGATGAGTGAAAAAAAAAATAGAAAAGGTGGCAAAGCCACGATTCTGGATAGTGAAAATGAACCGGAGCCCCAGCTACCCGTTCGGAACTTATCTTCTCACTATCATCCGGTTCCGTGCTATCTTCTTGTCGCCTCCATAGCCTTCTACCTCTGACATCTCACGCCCCCCTCCTTAAGACCGTTCCATCTCTGAGCCATCTCTTTCGTCTGCTGTTCATCCATCGGTGCCCAACCACAACAGCAATCTTCCTGTCACTTGCAATGATCGCTCCCATTGACCAAAACATAGCACCAAAACAACCCTCCACGCCTCAACATTGTTATCTCCGCAAACGGAAAAACAGCTTTCATCCTAGCCGTACACTGTGTAATGGTTACGAAACTTCGTTCGCCAAGGGCAAGGCAGTGTTCCAGAATTTTTGTATATAATGGAGACAAAATATCTAAAGTTGCTCATCTCCAAGCATGAGTCACGAAGTTGTTGCGAGCAACAGCGCGTCGGATGTTGAGTCTGTCAACGAGTATCAAGGTTTTGATGCTACTACAGGCGACAACATCCAGAAGTTGGCCCGTACTTTCACCAATGATTCGTTTGGATCTAACAATCTCGACAGAACCTCTTCAGTTGCATTGAAGAGGTACTTGTCGCACATGTCCCAGGTTCCTGGGGTGATGCCCTACGATGAGGGTGTCATTGAGTCGTTGGACCCTAACTCAGACAACTTTGACGCCAAATTGTGGGTCAAGAACATGCGTATGGTGTACAACTCCAACCCAGACTACTACAAACCATCGCAATTGGGTATTGCTTACCGTAACTTGAGAGCCTACGGTATTGCCTCGGACTCCGATTTCCAGCCTACCGTCTTGAACGGTTTGCTCAAATACGCTCAGACATTTTACAGATCCGTCACGAATCCTGACCCTTCCGTGTATTTTGACATCTTGAAGCTGATGGACGCCATCATGGAGCCGGGTGAACTCACTGTGGTTCTTGGAAGACCTGGTTCGGGTTGTTCCACCTTGTTGAAAACAATCGCCTCGCAAACTTATGGTTTTAACGTCGGCGAAGAATCGCAAATCACATACGACGGTTTAACCACCAACGACATCGTCAAGCACCACCGTGGTGATGTTGTGTACTCGGCAGAAACCGATGTGCATTTCCCCCACTTGACTGTCGGTGACACCTTGGACTTTGCTGCCAGAATGAGAACCCCACAGAACAGAGGTGAGGGTGTGGACAGAGAAACCTACGCAAAGCACTTGTCGTCCGTGTACATGGCCACCTATGGGTTGTCACACACCAGAAACACAAACGTTGGAAATGACTTTGTAAGAGGTGTTTCCGGTGGTGAGCGTAAGAGAGTCTCCATCGCCGAAGCCTCGTTGACCGGTGCCAACTTGCAGTGTTGGGATAACGCAACGAGAGGTTTGGACTCGGCCACCGCCTTGGAGTTTATCAGAGCTTTGAAAACCTCGGCCGTTGTTTTGAACGTGACTCCTTTGATCGCCATCTACCAGTGTTCGCAAGACGCTTACGATCTTTTCGACAATGTTGTTTTGCTTTACGAAGGTCGCCAGATTTACTTTGGTAACGCCGTCCACGCAAAGGAGTACTTTGTTAACATGGGTTGGGAATGTCCTCAAAGACAAACCACCGCAGATTACCTCACCTCGTTGACCAACCCAGCCGAAAGAACCCCCCTCCCAGGCTTTGAACACAAGGTGCCTCATACTTCCAAGGACTTTGAAGACTACTGGAAGGCCTCGCCAGAATACGCTGATCTCATCAAGAGAATCGACCAGCACTTTGAAGACGTCAAGTTGGAAAACAGAAAGGAGGAATACCAGAACTCCCACATTGCTCGTCAAGCCGACCACGTTTCCGGTAAGTCGCCATACACTGTTTCGTTCTTTATGCAAGTGCGTTACATCATGGCAAGAAACATCTTGAGAATGAAGGGTGACCCCTCCATCCCAATCTTCTCCGTCTTTGGTCAGGTTGTCATGGGTTTGATTTTGTCGTCCGTCTTCTACAACTTGCTGCAGAAGACGGACTCTTTCTACTACCGTGGTGCTGCCTTGTTCTTTGGTCTTTTGTTTAACGCTTTCGCCTCCCTTTTGGAAATCATGTCTCTTTTCGAAGCCAGACCTATCGTTGAAAAGCACAAGAAGTATGCACTTTATAGGCCGTCGGCAGATGCGCTAGCGAGTATCGTCACCGAATTGCCCGTCAAGTTAGCGATGTCTGTCAGTTTCAACTTTGTTTTCTACTTTATGGTTAACCTCAGAAGAGATCCAGGTAGGTTCTTTTTCTACTGGTTGATGTGTGTGTCGTGTACGTTTGTGATGTCGCACATGTTCAGATCCTTGGGTGCCGTCTCCACCTCGCTTGCTGGTGCCATGACTCCTGCCACAGTTTTATTGTCTGCTATGGTTATCTTCACTGGTTTCGTTATCCCAACCCCAAAGATGTTGGGTTGGTCGAGATGGATCAACTACATCAACCCGGTAGGTTATGTTTTCGAGAGTTTGATGGTCAATGAGTTCCACAATCGTGAATTCGAATGTTCACTGATTGTCCCTCTGGGTCCAGGATACGCAAACGTAGCCCCCGATCAAAAAATCTGTTCGGTTGTGGGTTCTAAGCCAGGTCTGAATGTTGTCAACGGTTCCGACTATCTTCGTTTGTCGTACGAGTACAACAACGCACACAAGTGGAGAAACCTTGGTATTGCCATCGCCTTCGCTATAGTCTTTTTGTTTGTTTACATTGGCTTGACCGAATCTAACAAGGGTGCCATGCAAAAGGGTGAAATTGCTTTGTTCTTGAAGTCCGACACCAAGAAGCAGAAGAAACAACAAGAAAAGCAAAGACCAAAGGTCCAGGACGTTGAGTCTGGTTCCGTCAACGAGAAGGCCAACCAGAGCGATATCATGGAAGCTGAAAAGGAAGCTTCTAGCAGCAGCTCCGAGAGATTCAACTTGCCCAACTCTGAAAGTACCTTCCACTGGAAAGACTTGACCTACCAGGTCAAGATCAAGTCTGAAGACCGTGTTATTTTGAACCACGTTGACGGTTGGGTGAAGCCTGGCCAGTTGACTGCTTTGATGGGTTCTTCGGGTGCTGGTAAGACTACCTTGCTTAACTGTTTGTCCGAGAGAGTGACCTCTGGTGTTATTTCCGACGGTGTTAGAATGGTGAACGGTAACAGTTTGGATTCTTCTTTCCAGAGATCCATTGGTTACGTTCAACAACAGGATTTGCACTTGCCTGCCTCGACTGTCCGTGAAGCCTTGAGATTCTCCGCCCACTTGAGACAGCCAAACGATGTTTCGATTGCTGAAAAGAATGGCTATGTTGAGTACATTATCGACTTATTGGAAATGTCCGCTTATGCCGACGCTTTAGTCGGTGTCACTGGTGAAGGTTTGAACGTTGAACAACGTAAGAGATTGACCATTGGTGTTGAGTTGGTTGCCAAGCCTAAGTTGCTTTTGTTCTTGGATGAGCCAACCTCTGGTTTGGACTCGCAAACTGCCTGGTCTATCTGTAAGTTGATGAGAAAGTTGTGTGACCATGGTCAAGCTATCTTGTGTACCATCCACCAGCCTTCGGCTCTTTTGTTGAAGGAATTCGACCGTTTGTTGTTCTTGCAAAAGGGTGGTCAAACTGTCTACTTTGGTGACTTGGGTGAAAATTGTACCACTTTGATCGACTACTTTGAGAAGTCTGGCTCCCACCCATGTCCTCCACAAGCTAATCCTGCTGAATGGATGTTGGAGGTTGTTGGTGCTGCCCCAGGTTCGAAGGCCAACCAAGACTATCACGAAGTTTGGAGAAACTCTGCCGAATACCAGGATATGCACAAGGCTTTGAGCGAAATGGAAACAGAATTGGTCAAGTTACCTAAGGATGACAGCCCTGACTCGCACAAGAAGTACGCTTTGCCATTGTGGAAGCAATACTTGATTGTCTCGCAAAGAGTTATTGTTCAGAACTGGAGATCTCCAGGATACATCTACTCCAAGGCTCTCTTGATTATCTCCACTTCTTTGTTCAACGGTTTCTCTTTCTTCAAGGCTGATTTGTCGATTCAAGGTATGCAGAACCAGATGTTTGCTATTTTCATGTTCACGCTTCAGTTTAACACCTTGGTGCAACAGATGATCCCATACTTTATCTCCCAGAGAGAGGTTTATGAGGTTAGAGAAGCCCCATCGAGAACCTTCAGTTGGTTTGCTTTCATCACTGCTCAAATCACGTCTGAAATCCCATACCAGTTTGTTCTTGGAACGATTGCGTTCTTCTGCTGGTACTACCCAGTTGGTTTATACAATAACGCCATTCCAACCGACAGTGTCAATCCCCGTGGTGTTTTGATGTGGATGTTCATTGTTGCCTTCTACATTTTCACCATCACCTTTGGTCAGGCTTGTATTGCGTTCAACGAGCTCGATGTTAACGCTTCCAACTTGGCAACGATGTTGTTTACCTTGTGTTTGTTATTCTGTGGTGTGTTGGCTGGTCCATCGGCCTTGCCAGGTTTCTGGATCTTCATGTACAGAGCCAACCCATTCACATACTGGATTCAAGGTATCTTGGCAACCGGATTGGCCAACGCCGAGGTGACGTGTGCGAAGACAGAGTTGCTTCGTGTCAACCCAGGAAGTGGCCAGACCTGTAGCGAGTATTTCTCGCCGTACATTTCTGCTGCTGGTGGTTACTTGACCAACCCAGACGCCACCTCGAACTGTGACTTCTGTGGTTTGAAATCGACCAATGATTTCTTAAGGAGCATCAACGCTCCTTACAGTGAAAGATGGAGAGACTTTGGTATCTTCATTTCCTTCATTGCAATCAACATCATCATGGCTATTGGCTTCTACTGGCTTGCCAGAGTTCCAAAGGGTAGCAGACAAAAGAAGAAGTAACCTTTTTATCATTAATTAATATACCGATGTTTTAATAAACCAAACAATACGTGAAATGATGTAGACAGTTTTAAAGGCTGACTGTTTTGACTTGGATACTTTCTGGGATCCTTCGGATAGATGATAAAAACTTTATGGGGTGATCAGCAGATGTTTCACCGACCTAACGTTTGGTCATGAGTTGTTCAACCTGGAGTGTTCCGGAAGTTCTACTATATACTTTGAAGTGTAGGAATGTTGAGACTGTGACTTTACTGACTTGACTACAATACTCATATTCTTGTGAAACAGACAAAGGAACACACCTATGCACCATGGCAATCGTTCTCAGGCACCATATGGTTAGAATTCACATTCTTTGTAAGCCAAGTGGAAAAATGAAAAGCGAATCAAAAAGTCATTGAACACGATGGTACACTTAGGAACCAAGATATTCAGAGGCAAGAAAGAACAAGAGGCGTATGATAAGACGTTTGCTGGGAAGTACCAGAAGCTTTTAAGGAAGAACCACTTCTTCTACTTTGGACTCCCGTTCTTGTTGTCAGTGGTTGCTGGATCGATTTTCTTACAGAAGTTCACGTCCGTGAAATGGGAACAGTACGATAAAAAGTACCAACAACTTGGAGAGGAGGAGATGTTAAGCATGATCGATAACAAGAGGTCGGTGGACAAGAAAAACGATTACTACAGACTTCAAGGGTTGTTGTCTGACCATTTGGACAAGGAGGTCAAGTCTAATGATGACTATGAGATTGTCAGAGTAGCGAGGAAAAAGGAGGACGAGCCGGTGTGGTAGATGAACGTAGCTTGTACATATAGGCATGATGATTGTATATAATGAAAACTTACTTTATACATGTATTTCTATTCTCATCTGGACTTTCCTCCAGCAGCTTTCACCAACAAAACATCACCATCCTCAACCACATACTTCTTACCCTGTCTCTGCTGCTTTCCAGCATTCTTCAATTGTGATTCGTTAAAGACACTTTCCTTCTTTAGGTCGTCCCATTTGTAGACCAATGCACTGATGAAAGTTTTCTGTAGGTCGGTGTGTATGATTCCTGCAGCCTCGGGCGCAGTGCTGCCCCCTCTGACTGTCCACTGTCTAGCTTCTTTCGGTCCGCATGTGTAAAACGATATCAAGTGCAAGACATCTCGCATGGAGTCTACGACGTCCGGAATCGCAGTGTCTTTGCCGTGAATTTCAACGTACTCAGCGTACGCATTCTTGTCTTTTCTCAATTCGTTCAATCTTGTTTCATGGCTTGCTGAGATCATGATAAGCTTATCGTCGGGAGTGTTTTCATCAATCCATGACGAAACCTCAGAAAGAAACTCGTTGGTGCCTTTGCCATAGTCGTCTTCGTTCACATTTAGAAGGTAGACTGTAGGTTTTGCCGTCAACAAGTTCAATTGGTTGATGATTTCTATTTCTTCTTCGCTCCACTCGCTATAACTTGAAACCTTTTTACCCTCGTAGAGCAAATCCAGCACTTTGTCCAAGGTTGCAGTTTCCAATTCCACCTGTTGCTTGTTGACTCCCGGTTTCTTTTTCAGTTTCTTTGTCTTTTCCATGGCCACTTCGATGAACTCGAGGTCTTTGAGTATAAGTTCGTCGTTGACGATAATCATATCGCGTACCGGGTCCACTCTGTCTTCAATGTGGATAATCTCGTCATCTCTGAATCCTCTGACAACCTGAAAAATCCCATCCACCAGGCGGATGTCAGATAAGAACTGGTTGCCCATTCCTGCGCCACTGCTGGCATTCCTCGTCAACCCTGCAATGTCATATATCACCTGGGTACTAGACAATTTCTTCTCGGACCCAAACATTCTGGTGTAGTGGTCCAACTTCTGCAGCTCCACCACTATTAATGACTTCTCTGGCTCAATGGTAGCAAAGGGGAAGTTGGCTGGGTTTCCCAATTCCGACCTGGTCAAAGACTGGAACAACGTAGACTTACCGACATTGGCCAACCCAACCAACCCCAGCAGTAGATTATTACTTATGCGGCCGAAATAAAGTCGCTTGCTGGCCTCTTTCTTCGCATGCCTGGCAATAGTATGGGAAAAGTACAACGCACTCGTATGTCTCATAGCTGCATTAACGATTTCAACAAGGCATATGAAACAGACTTGTTTTGCATTGAGATGAGGTGAAAAATATCTCGTTCGATCAAATGTTGGTGCACACCTCAATATTTCAGTCTTTGGCGATAGGCAGACTTTAGTAGACTTTAGAAAATGACTTATGAATTCGGGTTCTTGTGGGCTTAGAACTTGTGGACTTGGAACTTGTAGCCTAGGGGACTACAATCACTAAACCTAATAGTGACAGCTCCAACGTTCAGATCTCTGACATCAACTCTCGCACATCATCACAATCCTGAATAAAGTTTTAGTCGTAGCACAACGGGAAGTGGATTCTTGACAGCAAGGTCGCAGATGAAGGCAAGGTTAGACGTCAGAGAGTATCTGAGGCGGCTGCACATGCTCTCTAAAGTCGTCCAATATTCACCATAGCATCATCCAGTCGGGGAATTCGGTGCCAGGGTGCCTGTAGAAAAAGGAGTAGTTGCCAGCAGATTCCAGGACCACGGCCAGAAAATAGCACACCTCGTTCTTCTATTTGGCTTGCACCTGATAATTTGACGGCGGCCCACACTGTGATAATAACAAATCTGGCTCGGTTTCTGGGGGAATCTCTGCCGGACTCACATAAACGATGCTCTATTATTGAAAATAGTTAATTTAATTCCAGTGGAAGGCGACCTATGGTAACTCCGAAGAATTTGGGAGACTATACCTCTATCACGCATTGGGTGTTTTGTATCATTCTGTTCTGTTGCTGCTGCACTGCGCGCACTGCTCCTGTCCTGCTAAGAACCGAGCCACTGCTTTGTTCAATTGTTTATCGCCTTGCTGCACACACAAATTTGTGATACCAATGACTTTTCATTCTCTTCTATTCCGCATCCCCACATAGTTTATCTGTTCACTACCCACCGTCATCTCTCTCCACTCGTTTATCTCTTGCGACTCCTCTTTTCTCTCAACCCATCACTCCACACCTTTATTTCTCTCCACTCCTTCACCTCTGCTCAATCTACATCTCTCAATTATTACATTCATTAAACATATTGGCTAAACAAAGACCACATCTCCAACCTCTAAACGCCCGCGTTCTAACCGACCCGGTGGTTACTACAGCTTCCTCACTTCAGACGTTCCTCACCATAATCATAAACAGAGCTATCTCTCGAACTGGAATGCGCAGATGACTTTTGCATATACAATTCCTTAAACTTCTTTAACCTCCAAGTGATTTTACGCTTTTGCAAGCAAGGTTTAAACGCAGAACTGGGGTCATATAAAGCTACCAACATGATTGATACTGCCAGCGAGAAACAACGACCCTGCCCTGGTATTTATACATACTCCAGTCCTGCTACCACCTCGATATCACACCACACCCACAGGATCACCAAAAAATATACACACGCACCTCAGCCGTTATGTGGTATTTCACCATCAAGCGAATGCTCAACAGGGGCGCTGTATATGTTGGTTTAGAGGCTGGTAGGTGGCAGACGAGTACTCGTCTTATTCTTTTGGCTACTCGAGGATAAACAAAGGATGAGAAGATACACACTGCGCACGAGATGCACACTGAATACAAATGAAGTGTACACCTTTTGGATGGTACCAGTATTATTTGCACTAAAAATCCAACTTAGTCCCTTGCTGTCACACAAGATGACAGAAATTTCAACGACATTGTGTACAAAGTATGAACAGTATTTTGGGGATACGCTCCTGTGTTCCCAGGCTCATTTTCGGCTATGCTAGGTGCCCTTTCAATACGGAGCCCTTTGTGCTTTCTATCCACCGTAATTCTGATGGAACACTTTGTTCAGGTTTCTCATTCCCCATTCCCTTCACAAAACTACAACTACGAAGGTTCATTATTTCTATATTATTAACCAACCTACTCTATTGGAACCAGAGGCAGATCACAATACAAACGCAAAACGCGAACTCTTTCTGAACCTCGTTCCGAAACGGTAGAAGAGGAATGGCACTGGCACCATAAGAACAGACAAACATCCCAATAATGTGGCCGCCCAGTTGATTCCCAAGTTCTTGAAGGTCTGGTGTGCAAACAAGGGGAAAGCAGCTCCGAAAATAGATCTCAACAACGTGTTGGCTGCTAAAGCTGACGCAGCCAAAAACAAGTAGCAGTCAATGATGTAGTTCAAGCAGGGCAAGAAGATCAAAATCAATCCCAATCCAACAAACGAGGCTGCAACCGTTGGAACCATGAAATGCACGTGCTCCGGATAGTTACCAGACCATCCTAACCAGAAAAGACCAATTGGAAACAAAACACCTCCAATCATCATTGGTGGGAGTCTTTCTTCGGGAACCGGCTTACCGTTGTTCTTGTCCATGGCATCATTATACCGCTTTTCAAAGTAGATCATAATGAGACCTCCAAGCAAAATACCCACAAGCATCGACAAATACGGCAACTCGGCAACACCAACCCTGAAGTGATACTTGCCTGCAAACACCATGGGAATGGCTGTCAAGAACAAGTAGAGCATGCCGTAAATGTATGCATTGTAACAAGTGATGAAGAATAAAATTGGTTCGGTGAACAACATGATAATGGGTCTTGTGATGTTCTTTTCAACAATCTCGCCTATTTTCAACGAAACCTCTTCATGAGGCGCAATGATACCCCAGTTGCCTGTTCTTCTTCTCAACGTCTCAGCCTTCTTGACCAAGATCAATGGGTGGTGGGTCTCGTCCAAAAGAAAAACACTGAAAATAAGCGCAGCCGCACCCATGATACCCTCAAAGTATGCAGTCCATCTCCAGCCCAACGACTTGTTCTTGACGGTGAACCCACCCATGATAGGTGCAATCGTAGGGCCTCCGAACAAACACATGGCGAAAATCGAAATGGCCTTACCTCTGGTTCTGTTGTCAAACAAGTCAGCCATAATAGCAGGCGACACAACCAACGATGCACCCCCAATGAACCCGGTGAAGAAACGGCAGATCATGATCGTTTGCAAGTCCTTAGCCGTCGCAACCGCGAACGAAAAAAGCGAAAAGCCAAGACACGAAGGCACCAACACAATCTTGCGGCCAAACAATTCAGACATGGGGCCAAAGAAGACGGGACCCACGGCAAAACCTAAAATGTACAACGAGGTGGACAAAGTTGCAACCGTGGGGCCAACATGGAAAATATGCTGGAGATCAGCAGCAGATTGTGCGAAAATCGACGACCCCACAGTTAAGCACAAGGCTGCGAAAGATGCGCACCCAGAATACAATAACTTACGCTTTAAAGGGTAGTTGTGAGGGTGCAACGGGTCGTCCGGCCCATCAAACAGCACTTCATAGTCCTCACGGTTGGGCAAGGGTGGTGGATACGGACGCCCGCCTCCCATCACAGGCATGGGATCGTCCGTGGCGTTGGCCTCCTCCAAAATTTTGTCTGCTCCCGTAATCCTCCTCAGGATCGTGCGCAAAGACTCAACATTCAGCTCAATCCTAGCAGCCGCATTAACGCCACCAACGAATGCTTGCGGTTCCTCTCTCTCCTCTCCGCGCTCCAAGTCTCCTCCAAATGGTTCAACATCGTCGGACGAATTGCTATTAAACTCTTCACTCTTGGTAGCCATCTTGTTTTATTTTAGCCGTTTGCTCAAACCTGGCAAACCCCTTCATTTATATAATGCCCTGACAAATAATGAAAGGTGTGTCCCGCAGGTTTACTAATAATGCTAAAAAATTAGTGGCTTTTCAAAGGGCCCACTTCACTCTGTATACAGTGTGGACGGCCTGTGGACGGACTCCACTTGCCTGCAACGAGCTATCCGACCGAACTGCCCGGTCTGCTAGCCGGTGGCAAGGCTCGTATCGACGCAAAGCCACCTAACGTACTCAAAGACGACCGGTTTCAGTCAATTATGCCCGAAGAAACATTCGACCCTTCCCTCTGTCAGCGACACCTGGAGTACTCAACCGTTCTCCGGACGCACCTCTGCTCTATGTGCTTTTTGTGTCACTCATATTACATTGCACTACGGCTCTTTCAGGTGTCAGATATTATCGTATATACGCACTTGCCAAATGGAGAAAAAATAACCGTAGCCAATGCCTTCTAGCTGGTCTCTACCAGCATCCTGGAGGTCTATCGCCAGTGCTGCAAACGGGGTGCTTCAGCTCATATCTGCATCGTTTAAACGTGTAATTCCTTATCAAAATACTGGGAAAGGCCAAGCTCATGTCTGGAGCTGTTTTCTGTTATCTTGGCTCTGCACTTTGTCCCAGCACTCCTTCCTCCTTCCTCCCCTCCTTCCGCTTGTCTCCGAAAAGGCCATAGGATCAGCACTTGCATCAAAAGCGCTGTCGATCTTCAGTACGTTTCACTCGGTGTTTTTCTGCTTTGTTTCCTTCCTTCCGCGCCATCCCATTCTGCACTCGTGCTCGTGAAAACTTCCAGTCTCGTCAAGTCCAAACCTGTTCCATAAGGGCCGCGGTCTATCGGCCTAGATTGAATCGACTTGCCCTTTCAAAAAGGAGGGGACCAGCTGCCTTGTCTTCTTGTTTATCAGCGAAGAACAGGCTGATTGTTAACACAATGATGTGAAATTCTACACGTCACAGAATTGGCTCAGTTAATTCTGGCTGCTTCTAATTATATTTCTTCGCCTTGCTTAAGGACGTCGATCCTCATTTTCTCGGTGATATAAATTCCTCGCTATTCCCACGTAAAGACCATGTTATTCGCACCACTTCGATGCAAGCCTCTCTGCTCGCATGTGATACCATTTGCCAGACCAGCCGATCCGTGATGAAGTGGCTGTACCTTTCCAAACCGGTTTTATTCTACCGGCGAAACATAACCACAACGTCCTTCTGCTAGCTCTGGCTGCACCGGCAATCTGTTTTGATCAATTTTTGGGTGCAAATTGTGTTTGCGAATTGTGTTGCAATGGTGATGATTATCTTTGGTTTGGTGTATGGTACCTGAGAATGATGATGGTCATGCTGAGGACGACCAACGCTACTTTCAATGCAACTGATCTGTTCTTTGCTCTATCGGGTCGTTCCGTATCTGATTATCCTCCTCCAATCTTGTCCCTCCACTATGCCTCGTAACATCCCCCCTTCTGCTCCGCACTTCCCTTGGTCTTATCCTTTGTGCTCCACGTTCTAAGCAATCTCAATCCCTTTTGCTACTCTTAATTACCGAGCTACCCACTAATACTCTATTCTCTACTGTAAAGCCGTTCAAATGGCCCACACCGCCCCTCATTCATCCTTCACATCATTTATGTACTCTCTGTACTTCTTCATCCTCTCATAATTCTGCATCCTCCACATCTACATGTTAATCTATAAAATCACACTCGTTGCAATCATAATAAGTAAAAACAACAAGTCTCCCCACACCCAATCCACAACCGCATACTCAACCTACCCCAAACCTTTTGGAACGCCTCAGTCTACTCAACCCTCTCTCTAAACTCTACACTCCTCTCCTCAGTCTCCGTACCGCAAAATGGTGGCAAGCCCGAATCGCTCAACCCCGTATCAAAAGTTTTTTCACAACAATTGATGATTAATTCTTTCTATTCTTCAGCAATGTTCAATCAGTTAAGAGTAGTATCTGGTCTTAGAGCGCTGGTGCGTTCGAGGGCGTCCACGCAGGTGCGCCATCTTGCTCAATCATCTAAGCAGTCTTTGGCTAGTGCCGGTGCGCCCACTGTCAGTTCGATAGTCCCTCCCGATGGATCGAGCATCTCGTTGAAGAGTGCTACTCGCGACGATTCGAAGTTTGGAAGCAGACCCATTTACTTGGACGTCCAGGCCACAACCCCAACAGATCCCCGTGTCGTCGACAAGATGTTGCAGTTCTACACTGGCTTGTACGGGAACCCTCACTCCTCCACCCACAGCTACGGTTGGGAAACTGACAAGGAAGTCGAAAAGGCAAGGGGGTACATTGCCGACGTCATCAAGGCCGACCCCAAGGAAATCATCTTCACCAGTGGAGCTACTGAGTCCAACAACATGGCCATCAAGGGTGTGCCCCGCTTCTACAGCAAAACCAAGAAGCACATCATCACCTTGCAGACTGAACACAAGTGTGTTTTAGACTCGGCCAGGCACATGCAAGACGAGGGTTTCGACGTCACATACTTGCCCGTCTCAAAAGAAGGCTTGATCAACTTGGACGAGTTGCGGAATGCCATCCGTAAAGACACCTGCTTGGTGTCTGTGATGGCCGTCAACAACGAGATTGGTGTCATCCAGCCTTTGAAGGAGATTGGCCAGATTTGTAGAGAAAACAAGATCTTCTTCCACACCGATGCAGCTCAGGCATACGGCAAGATCCCCATCGACGTCAACGAAATGAACATCGACCTCTTGTCGATCTCGTCGCACAAGATCTACGGGCCCATGGGAATTGGTGCCATCTATATCAGAAGACGTCCTAGAGTCAGATTGGACCCCATTATCACAGGTGGTGGCCAGGAAAGAGGATTGAGATCGGGTACCTTGGCCGCACCTTTGGTGGCCGGCTTTGGTGAAGCCGCCAGATTGATGGTTCAGGAACAAGCCTACGACCACAAGTACATTCAAAAACTCTCCAAGAAGTTGAGAGACGGCTTGTTGTCGATCCCAGAAACCACGTTCAACGGTAGTTTGACCGAACTGTCCCAGTTTGCGGGTTGTGTCAACATCTCGTTTGCGTACATTGAAGGTGAGTCATTGTTGATGGCCTTGAAGGACATTGCACTTTCGTCGGGCTCTGCATGCACATCTGCCTCGTTGGAGCCTTCCTACGTGTTGCACGCATTGGGAGCCGACGACGCATTGGCTCACTCGTCCATCAGATTTGGAATTGGTAGATTCACCACAGAAACAGAAGTAGACTACGTGATCAACGCCATCCACGAAAGAGTGGACTTCTTAAGAAAGATGTCGCCATTATGGGAAATGGTGCAGGAGGGTATCGACTTGAACTCGATCGAGTGGAGTGGCCATTAGGGAATGGGGTTCTGTAGTAAATAATGTGGCAGAATTGTGATGTTTATTGTGACACTGTAGATAGTATTATTAGAGGCTTTGTAGTAAAGTGACACTTAGTCATTAGTATAAATGTCTAGACAAATGGATTTACAATCCCGTTGTAGACATGAATAAAGTGTATGAACCTAGTAACAAGGATCTGAGCGACTCATCTCAGATTTCATTTTACATCACTTCACTTCACTTGCAACTATCGCCTCAAAATTTGCAACCAAAATTACTAAGCAATACTGCACACTGCATTTGAGGTCTGGAAACTCTAGAGATGAAGATCGAAGGTCAACTCCATGGTCAATAAGAAGCTCAGGCTACCGCAGTCATGCATCAACTGTCAGAAGAAGAAGGTCAAGTGTGATCGGGCAGATCCCTGTTCCAGTTGCTTGAGAAGCAGAGATAACCAGCAATGTACTTATCCTGATTCATTGAAGTTTCATAGAGGAGAATCAACAACACACGTTTTCAGGGTAGTTAAGGACCCCTCAGTGCTGAAAGCGTATTCCAAGACGAAAGCGATACCGCTGTCACTCTCAGCATTACCTTCGACTCATAACTTTAACTTCTACGAACCAAACAAGCATCTGCTCAAACTGCCACTGACTTTAGGACCATTGTCATGGTCCTTCTTGGAGAAGAAAGATCCCGTAATATACGGCTTACAAGAGTTCACAAGTTTGAATTATGAAACTAGAATCCCAACTGACAAGATCCCAAGTCGCTTTGATGTTGATATGGGTTCTACAACTGAAATCGAGATCACCCAGGATGAACTTCTAATAAAAATAGAAGAAATATTGCCAAGCAAGGTTACCTTGTGGTCCTTGATAAGAAGATACTTCTGTTCGGCATACTACTTCATTCCTTCCTTCGATGAAACTGCTTTTATTCAGGATGTATCTGAATTGATAGGCCCTGAAGATTATGAAGATACCCACACTGCCCTCTTCAACGTCAAATTATCAGATTTACCTACGCTTTGCTCGCTTTTGGTAATCTTAAAAGTTTCCAGCATTTCAGACGTGACTCCGTTCGAACCCTTGTGTACAGAAATCATGAACTTGGCCTACTCCTGTTTGAATATTTCCAAGGCTTCTGGAACTCTGTCCTTCAGCTTTCTTCAAGCTGCAATCACTTTGAAACTTTTCACCCAGTTTACTCCTGCGGTCGCCCAAAAGTTTCCAGTTGGCTACCTCTTGTCCACTCCATTCCTAGTAAACCTAGGCTACACTTTAAACGTTCACATGAATGCGAAGAATGACTACTCTCGACATTCACTTCTCAGACGGAAAATATGGCACCAGTTGGAGCTCTTTAGTCTTAGTGAATCGTACGTTTATGGAAGTCCTCTTGTATTGGAAAGTGAAGTGGATGTATCTGAACTCCCACCTCCCTCAGAGATTAGCAGGAACAATTCTACCGTCTCCAATGTGGTGTTGGAAACATATGTGTTTGAGTTTTACAACTTAACGTATGCCATATTCACTCAAAAATCTGTCATTCTGAAGTTAATCATCAACTCTAAGATGGTTGCCACCAAATCACTACTTAGCCAACTCGACAGCTGTGAGCTGTTTTTCCACCTGAAGCTTGGAGATGTAAGTGACTATTTTCAACATAAGAAACCAAATAAACTCGAAAAGTACAAAAGTGTTCAAAAAACTCAAGTGAAAGTTGCAGGACGGCTCTTCATACTCACCTTATATGCACATCTTATGATCGTTGCAGAAAGAGAAGGCTACAGTAGCTCTTGTGCCGAGTTTCAACTAAAAATGCTCTCTATCTCAGTGTCAGAGCTAATGCCTATACTCATTCCATTGAAGAACTTGGACCTGTACTTTGAACCTTTGGGGTCGCTTGCCTTCACGCAGTTTTTTCTCCACATGGCGCACAGGGCCAACACTGCAAACTTGTCACTCCTCATTCGGTTGAAATTCAATCAATTCCGGTTCCGTGACATCCATGGCGTATCCAAGAATAAAGACGTACTCGAAGCACTTCTTTCAAGAGCAGTCAACGCACTTGAATTATGCATCCGCTTGTACTTGGATGCAACCAAGCGTTTTGAAAATGAGTACTTCTACGCTTGGAAAGTTTGCCGACTCTTTGAATATTACCTAGAGGCAGGGTCCCAAAGCGACTTCTACATGAAATTTGAAGGGCTTGACGTAAATAAAATGAGGTTTGAGGAGAGTACTTTAAGTGAGATCATCAACATATGCGATACTTCTTACAGCATGTATGGTTTCTCAGAAGTCAGCGAGCAGGTATTCAACCCAATTCCCATTAATTCAACAAATACAGATGATAACTTCTTTGATATTAGAGTTAGAGAGCAGTTTGACGATCTATTGTTGTTGAACTTGGATTTCGATCTAGAGGCTCAAACTGAATACGTTTAACCTGGGAAGCACGGCAGAACGCAATATGAAAGACTGGGGTGGAACTCGGTATTTTGGCTTTGTTTGAAGGTGCCCAGCTTATTGTCAAATATCTTGCTTTTGTTTATATCTGACCTTAAGAACAAAGGGTTTGCCAATCTGTTCCATGGTCGCTCTTTTTTGCACCAAATATGCATTGGGAGGGTCATGAAAGCGAAACAGAAAAGAAATACATAAGGCCGTCTGAACACTGGGCATTTCGGCTGATGAGTTTGTAGTGCCAATTGCAGGAGTTGATTGTGTTTCGGTAGGTTCAAGCAGAAAGAGTAAGTTACAAAAAGGTGTTTGTTTCTTCATATTGATAAAGGGTTGTCATTAAGTTGTGTAAGATGTTGGTCTCACGCTCTTCAATTGGTTGTCATTGCATTGTTTTTTGCCACTATTAATTAGTTACCAATCAACTAAACATCCTGACAATTCCTGCTGCTATGCGTAGCAGTAAAAAGTTCGCACTCTTTACCTGGAAGGTTTGCCGGAGGAAAGTTTAAACGATGCTGATACGAAAGGGTATACAGAAGAAGCGTACACTTTAGATCTTCAAAAAATAGAACTGGTTAATGTTCTAATATAAACCTAAGATTCACATTCATTATCGATATCTTGATCTTTGAGAGTAAATCGTTGAGAATTGAGACTTTTTCAATTCCCAGTCATTTTTCACCAATTTTATGAAATATTGATCAAATCTCCAGAGCTTGCTTTCAGTTTACGAGTCAATACAGTTGACGTCGAAGTGAGTCAGACTAAAAGGTTTACTGTTCTTTTTATCTCTTCAGGAATTCTATCGATTCTAGTTGCTCACAAAAGTTGACATGAAGTTCTTGGATTTACTCTCGACTTGTGACACTTCAGTCAACAGTCAAGCGTATTGATTAGTTACCTTACCAGGCCAACTCTCATCAGCTTCACTCACCTCCACTACACAAGCCTCCATTACTAATATTCTTACATCTTGTTACCTAGTATTCACCACCCATCCGCTGAACGGCTTCACCCCAAGATACTATTGACCCCTCCGGCCCCGTTAACGGCTTGTCACCGGAACAGGCAACTTGAAAAATCATATAAAATTCAACGTTTTTCACTTTTCATATTTCGCTCTCCATATTCAATGACTACTAAGATAATTACTGTTTTACCCGGTGACCATGTTGGTACCGAAGTTTGTGAGGAAGCCATCAAGGTTTTGAAGGCCATCGAGAAGGTCTCTCCAGTTAACTTTGAGTTCAAGCACCACTTGATCGGTGGTGCTGCTATTGACGCTACTGGTGTTCCATTGCCAGATGAGTCTTTGGAGGCTGCTAAAGCATCTGACGCTGTTTTGCTTGGTGCTGTTGGTGGTCCTAAGTGGGGTACTGGTAGTGTCAGACCAGAACAAGGTTTGCTCAAGATCAGAAAGGAATTGAACTTGTATGCCAACTTGAGACCATGCAACTTCCAAAGTGAGTCATTGCTCGAGTTGTCTCCTTTGAAGTCAGAAATCGTCAGAGGAACTGACTTCACTGTTGTTCGTGAATTGGTTGGAGGTATCTACTTTGGTGAAAGACAAGAACAGGAAGAGAGTGCCGATGGTCAATCTGCATGGGACACAGAAAAGTACTCTGTTGACGAAGTCACCAGAATCACCAGAATGGCCGCATTCATGGCCTTGCAACACAACCCTCCTTTGCCCATCTGGTCCTTAGACAAGGCAAACGTCTTGGCCCTGTCGAGATTGTGGAGAAAGACAGTCGACCATGTCATCAAGACCGAGTTCCCAACTCTCACTCACCAGCACCAGTTGATCGACTCGGCTGCCATGATCTTGGTCAAGAACCCAAAGCAATTGAACGGTATAATCATCACCTCCAACATGTTTGGTGACATCATCTCCGATGAAGCATCTGTCATTCCAGGGTCTCTTGGACTCTTGCCACTGGCCTCTCTCGCATCCTTGCCAGACACCAACAAGGCGTTTGGGCTTTACGAGCCATGTCACGGTACTGCTCCTGACTTGCCTGCTAACAAAGTCAACCCTGTTGCTACCATCTTGTCTGTCGCCATGATGTTGAGATTGTCCTTGGACTGCGTCAAGGAAGCCGAGGCTTTGGAAAAAGCAGTTGGCGAGGTTTTGGATGCTGGCATCAGAACAGGAGATTTGCGTGGAACCAATTCTACCAAGGAAGTTGGTGATGCAATTGCTGCTGCAGTCACTAAGATCTTACTGAACTAATTGTATAAAGACCAATATAAGCAGACAAATTGTTACTTCGCCTAGATTTTACGATACTGCGAGATAACTCCCGTTGTATTTTTAATTCTACAAATTAGATTCTATCTCAAATATCCATTCATACTAAAAACTCTCTAAATCAATTGACCCGTTCAATAAAGCAGATAAATACGCTATCGAACTGTCTCGTGGAATCGCAAAGTCTTTGTCTGTTGTCGAGCGAGGTAACGGCAACTTCTTCTCTGTAGTTGAACGGTGCAATTGGCTGATTTTCGCTGGCCTTGGTGGCCTCTCATTAATGATAGTCGCCTCGCTTGAAAGTGTGGTTTGTGGTGAATCCTGTGCTCTCCAGTTTCCCTGTTGCTCTGTTGGTGTCTTTACCAAGGTAGCATATACTTGTGCGTTAAAGTCGAACTCATCTGGAGAATAAAACTCATCCTCGGAACTGGTGAGTGTAAGTGCACTGTTCGTCTTGGTCTTCGTCCCTTGGTACCTTTGTGGTTTATCATATACTGTGTTTTGGGTTCTCCTAACTGGCCTGGAAGGTAACTTGTCCCTGCTTATCAAATCCGATACAAAGTCGGAGGTTTCTGCAGCGTCGGACTTGCTAACGTCCATTTCGCTATTGGACTCACTCGACTCATCTGTCAGAGAAAGCACAGATGTCGCATCAAAGTCAAACTTGGTAATTGTAGCAGTATCGGCACTATCAAAGTGGATGTTGCGTTCAAAGTCGTCTATGATTTGCGACGGAGTGAGTGATTGCATCAGCTCCTCCTTTGGAGTACCCTTAGAGAAGTAGTTGGATGGGACTTCAAATGTCAGCCTAGATCCACGGCGTGGAGTGAAGTACTCCAGTTCATGGTTCCTCTGCCTGTTACTCACCACTCTGTCCTCACTATCGAAATGCGTGACAAAGTTCTCGACAAGTGACGTGGAATGCAGAGTGCTGAACGTTTTGCTCATTTCATCACTTGTATCTTCCAATCCAGTTGCGCTTGTTGCGGTGGTTGAGCCGCTTCCATGACGTTTGGCACTTTCTCTAGATCCTGACCCAATTCGCGAACCCATAACACTCCGTTTGCCGCTTGATCCAGAAGAA
Organism: Kodamaea neixiangensis; assembly: GCA_030565385.1. NCBI lineage: Eukaryota > Fungi > Ascomycota > Pichiomycetes > Serinales > Debaryomycetaceae > Kodamaea > Kodamaea neixiangensis. The sequence goes on from JAJMBT010000047.1 coordinate 20,797, forward strand.
CTACGCGATCCGGATTTCGACGACTTGTCTGAATTAGACTTGCTGGATACCCTCTTTTCTGGGTCAGCCTTTAACTGTTGTATCTCAGCATAGAGTGATGAGTTGTCGCGACTGAACATGATCCAGTTTGTTTCTCCGTCTCCATAGAATTCACGGAGTGGGATGTGTTGAAGATCAATAAGTGGAACTGGTGGGAGAGAGTTTAACGTTGGTCTTCTGTTCATCTTCTTTTTACGGTCGACTTCCTCAAGTTCAAGGGTGTTTTGCTCCATTGGATTGTTTGCTGGTAACTCCAAGGATTCTTGCACTGGTGCTTGAATTGGTGCTGGCGTCAATGCTTGTGGTACCACCACTTCTGATCTCTTATTGGCTCCTACTTGTATGTTTGGCTTGCCCTTGTAAATAATCGTTCCGCTACTAAGGTTCAAATCTTCAGTGTCCAAGCCAAGACCACTTGTCTCAGTAGGAACACGGTTCTTGAGAGAGGATTGACGGACCACCTGTGGGGTACGCTCAATAGGAACCTGTGCAAAAGCAGCTGCTGCGGCAGCTGCTTGTGGAACAACAGTTTTCTCTCTCTCCTCAATAGTAGATGCATCAGATCTCTTAAGCTCAGGTGCTGGTCTAAACAAACCTTCAAATTCAGGTTTCACCCCTCTAGGAATGTAGGTGTTAGAAATTTGTCGTTCGTATGGAGACTTCTTAACCTTTTCAGGGCTTTGTTGAACAGGTGCGGTTGGCGCAACTGGGGTCGTAGGCGTATGTTTAGGCTGTTCCTTCTTGAATCCCTTGAACAACTTGTGCATAAAAGACTTCTTCTTCTTGAGCTTATCAGTGTCCTTTCCTTTTAATTCTTGAATGTCACCAACGGACTTGTTTACCTTGTTAATCGGAGCAACTGTTTTCTGTATATCCAACAGCTTGGCTTGTCTCGCTTGAATCTTTGGAGCTTCCGGTTCACGTACATCCTGGATGTAAAATTTGAACATCCATTCTAAGTCTTCGGAATAGCCTTTACTCATTGCTTCCGTTACAGCACTGAATGATCTGAACATCAACCTGTAGTTGGCGCAAATGATCTCCTTGATAGATCTCTGGAAGTCGTCGGGCGATATGGTTTCATTGTAGATAAAGTCATTGTTGCGGTTGTATGCTATCAACTTGACCTTTTCTTCCCCTCTGAAGGATGCCTGCATCACCAAATGTAACCCTGGGTGTGACTCAAAGTATGCATCAGGATCCTCGATTGTCATGTTGAGGAAAAGAGCAAACGGAGACCGGCTCGTTTCCTGCTCGTACATGTGTACTTGGTGTGCTGTGGAGTACAAGTCCAAGTTTGGATCCACCGACTTGAACAAGTGGAAAGCTTGTGATTTGTGCAAGATCTTGGACTTGTTTGTGAGTTCGACAATCTTGTGTGCGTTGGCGTCGCCAAGGACTTCGTAGTTCTTGGTGAAGGTTTTCGCACCTGAAGCTGTTGCAAATCCTTCCTTAGTGGTGCTGAGGAATCTCAAGTGCACTTCGTCAGTTTCACGTTCGTTTGCAAAGGCACTGTAGCAACTCAGAATCACACTGGTGATAGGACACCATGCATTGACTGTCATTTGAGGGAAAACAGCAAGGCTTGGCAATGGCTTTTCGTTTATCAATGAGTGCATCAAAATGTCTGGAACAGAAATCGACATCATGTCTTTCTTGAGATAATAACTACTGTCGTTGATCGTCATGAAGAGCAAGTAGTCAGAGAATACAATCAAGATCTCAATGTCGTACTGCAGTTGAGGCTTGACAGAACGAAGCTCAAAAATCCCAACAACCTTACGTGTAAGCCAGTTGTATTGGAGTTCCGAGGGCCAGCCAGTGGCGAGTTCAGTGAGAATCTTGCCCGACGGAGTAAATATTCTATTCCTGAGAGGTTTCTGGCCTTCGTCTTCCGGCTCTTCAGTTCCAAATGCATCCACAACAGCTACGGCTGCTTGGTAGTACTTTTTGATTTCTCTCAATTCGTCGTCCTCGCCATACTTTTCACGCGCAATACGATCGTACAATCTAACCAATATCAACCTGAGTGTAGGCAATTCTAAAAGCGAACCAGAGATAAGCAGGTCCATTTCTCGTATCGAGTAGTTGCCCTTGTTTATACCCTTGTTGCCAAAGATCTTCTTACCATTCTTCTCGTTGAACTTGTTCATTCTGCTTGAGAATTTCTTAAGGTTGGCTTCGTGACGAATAAAGGCTTTGTAAAAGTACGGCAAGATCATACCCATGACCTTGAACACTTCTACGTATCCGTACTTGCTAGCTCTGTTCAAAGCCTCGTGTAAAATGCAGTTGATTCTGGTGATTTCGTCAATGGTTGGGGGGAACACCAAGTTGATTTTGGCTATGCCTGAGTTGGCACTCGAAGCCAATACGTGGATTCTCAATGGGATAATGAGGTTCTGGAGTAAATTCACCAATCCCATGGTGTAGTTGGTTTGCACAGTGAGTAACTCTTGCATCACAGTCTCTATCATTTCGTTGTTTTTGATTTTAGGCGCAATGAATTCTCCTGCTTGAGGTACGTTGTATGTTATGCGCATTGATTCTGGGGAGTATTCGAGCAATGGGTCAAACAACTGGTCCATTTGTTCTCCCAAGAGAAACACAAGCTTGTTGTTTTCTTCGCAGAGCAGCTCGTTGTTGGAGCTGTTGTCGTATACTGTATCCAAGACTATTGATCTGATGGTGTGTGATTGGATAAGTCCTAGTTGTAGCAACTTTTGTCCTAATTCTTGTGGTGTTTTCATGGTGATTGGTGTCATTGAGCTTGCCAATTCGCCTGCGTTTGTTTCATCCCAATACTTGTTAAAATGAAGTCCTCCTGGGTGGTTGAAGAGTTTGTTAAAATTCTTGAGGTTTGTAACAGCCAATGCACGGCGCACACTAGAAGGTTGGTGCAGTGGTGCCAAGTTCTCGCAACTGGGCCAAAACCTCGAGGTTTGGTCAAGAATCAAGTTCTTGAATGTAGTCACACCAAATCTCGTTATAGACTTGGTACAGATGTGGTCTTTTTCCTTGTAAACCATAGTTATGATGTTACCAAAGCATTTACTATCAAAGCCAGCATAAAAAGCAGCCTTGGGAACAAGTGCTTTCCATTCCTTCAAGTCCAACTCCGCATATGAAGGTGTTGATCCTGGAGTATTGAAATCACCATCATTCAATTCAAACTGTCCCAATAATGGGTTAATAACAATAGGTGATAGTCCAGCAACCGTGTCCTTGGGAACCTTCACTTTCTCAGATGGCACCTGAACATGAGCCTGTACCTTATCAAGACTCGCACTGGAAGCATTCAAACGAGCCAAACTGGTAGAAGACAACGTCACAGGCTTCGTCTTTCGCCTCTGCTTGCTGAAAAACGCTTCATCATGCTCACGAGAAGCATACCGATGATAAATACTCATAGCTCTCGATGCTTGCTGATTTCAGATACTAACTGATATTTAACCAAACGAGCCTCTCCATACTACTCTCTACCGTGCACAACCCGGGCTCCTGGCGTATTTGTTTTACTTCTAAATGGAGTTGTTGTTTGTTTGAGCAATTGTTTACTCTTAACTTAAACGAGATGCGACTTCCTGGTGGATTTACTACTGCTGCACGGGTCTTTCGATACTCATCGCGACGACATAGATCCCATCCACTAATGCACTGCTTTGCCAATGATTCAGGTACTATTGTGCTCTTGACCGCACTTGAAACTCAAGAGCATTCTCTGCATCGCATCTGCTCGAACTTGAACTGACTTGTGCTTCTGCAATTGCTTTCGTCTGTCTCAATCACTTCTTGTGCCAATAGTGCTCCAAGGCAGATCCCCTTCGTCTCATATGCTGGCAGCTAGTTCTCTGCAATGGAAGAATCGTCACCTGTTGTTATGCAATCAATGCTCGAAGGTACGGGAATACACACCTTTCGGTATTTGGAACTTGACAGCCAGCTGATAAGCTATATTTGGTCCTTCATGCAGAATGGAACAATATGGTGTCTGCTTATTATTGGTTTTCGAATACCCACTACATCCCATCTAAATGATGGTGAAAAGTTACTCCAAAATCACTCAGGAGAAATAGATCACTCAAATATCAATCTCTGCCCTCTCACATTACATCAGCCTTACATAACCCTTCGTAATATGCCTCTTCATGTTAGCTTCCCTCCACGTTGATCGCATTTGCACCCGAAAAAAAAGTGCTGCAGAATTTGTGCAGATTAAGAGAACGGAACTTCATAATCACCGAAGCCAAGATCCGACTACTCCCCTTCTACTTACCAATACTTCTCATATAAATTAAACAGTTCACTATTAACGTTCAATTACATACTCAATATTATCAGTACCTTAATCTACTGTCCCCTGGTTAAAAAAACCATTTATGGTTACGAGATAGGCAGCACTATGACAATGTGACCAATTTTGGATCTCGCGGTAACCCATTACTGTCTATTCCATTCTTATTCAACTCCTCACGAGTATATCTCAATCTTGCCTCGTCAAATCCAACACGTTCTTGTTCCATAATCCGTTGTATTTCTTTCTTAGCTGCTTCCAGAAGCCCGGCACGTGTGTCTCCAGAGGCAATGTTACCTTCTATGCTGAAAGTATCGCTATGCAAACCATTCTCAAGGTCCTGTTCAAACCCCCCGTCCGCTGTTCCTCGAGTATAGATGCCATTGGCAAATCTCCGTCTGGATCTGTATCTATCGAGGTATCCCCCAAGCTTCTCCCTAAAGTGAAATATGAGTAATGCAATCACAACCAACACCAATGCCCCGAAAAGAATGTGGTGTGATTTGATCCATCCTTGCCCCGCTGTCGCTACGTATACGTCCACTTCCGCAGACAACGAGCTCTTTGCAGCCTCTGCTTGTCCTTCTCCGATCCCTGAACTGCTCATGCTTCACAATTTGCTCTAATTTTGAAATTTTCGTGCATTTTTCAGACATTTATACTAGTATAAGCGTGGCTGAAGAACGGAAGGTGTGACATGGAGATTGGAATGTCATGAGTAGTGGTATGGCCTATTGTGATCTAAGCATTCTCTATTAATAATTAGAATACCTGATTCATCAATAATAAAGTAGAACCCAGTGTACTTCGTATTCCAAGCATTATACTTGTATAAAGTATGGAGAGTCCTCACCAATTAATTCTCTGAACCTAAATCAATTGATATCCAGATCTCATCAAACTCATCACTGACGATCATAATCACAATTACAATACCTATTGTAACCAAACAATACATACACAACTCCGTTAACTCCATATGCATACAAACACCTTGCTTCAAATGTACCAAACTCCGCAGAAAAGACACTTCAAACATCAAAAGTGGCAAGAATATCATGGAACCTTCTTGTGAGGGGTCAATGAAATGCTTATGATAATTTAGTCAGACCAAACCAATTAAACAGGGATCACTTTGTAACATTCACATGGGCCGTTTTAGAGGCAATTGACTAAAGATGGTCACTAGTCCCTTTAATGGGAAGTTTCTACCAAATATCATGTTCACTTTAGGGAGTATATAAACCTACCCCAGGTACCACATCAGTATTCCCTTGTATCAATTGCAATGACGAAGAACAAGAATTCAACCACGAACGCTACAACCACAAGTTTAGCTCCAACTGTAACTCACAACAATGATGTTCTTGAGTATACTCCACTCGAAAATATCGAGCCTGGAGTCAAAAGATTGGTAAACGCCTTCCACAGTACCCAGAAAACCCACTCGATTCAATTCAGATTGAACCAGATCAGAAACATCTACTTCGCAATCAAAGACAATGCAGACTTGTTTGTTGAAGCATTGGAGAAGGATTTCCACAGGAATCCCTACGAGACAAGAGTGCTCGAGATATTGCCGGTGATCAACGAACTTCTCCATGTTATGGCCAACTTGCACAAATGGGCAGCTCCAGAACCCGTTTCTGATCTTCCTCGTACCTTGGCCCGAAACAAGGTGTACATTGAACGCATTCCATATGGTACCGTATTGATTATCGCTCCTTTCAACTATCCATTGCTTGTGGCTGTTTCTCCTATAGTTGGTGCAATTGCTGCTGGAAATGCTGTTGTATTCAAACCCAGTGAACAGACTCCACACTTCTCCAAGCTTCTAAGTGAAGTGCTCACTGAAGTGTTGGACTCAGACATCTTCTTCGCTGTCAATGGTGCTATCCCAGAAACAACTCGTTTGCTAGAACAGAAGTTCGACAAGATCTTGTACACTGGCAACAACGCTGTGGGCAAGATCATTGCCAAAAAGGCTGCAGAGACTTTGACCCCTTACATCTTGGAGTTGGGTGGGAAGTCACCTTCCTTCATCCTCGAGGATGTTGAGGACAAGGACATTCCAGCAATTGCCCACAGAATTGCCTGGGGCAGACTTGTAAACGCAGGCCAGTCGTGTGTTGCAGCTGACTATGTCTTAGTGCACGAATCTGTTAAGGTCAAGTTTGTCCAAGAAATCGTCAAAGCCTTTAAGGATTTCTTGCCAGACGTTGGCAAAAACTCAGACTACACTCACATCATCCATGACCGTTCGTATTCCTTCTTAACCAACATCATCAATAGTACAAAAGGGAGGGTCGTTTTCAAGGGAGAATCTGATTCCGAAGCCAAATTCGTTCATCCTGCAATCATTGAGGACGTCACCTGGGACGATCCTAGCATGAGCAACGAAAACTTTGGACCAGTCTTACCAATTATCACCTACTCTGATTTAAGTCAGGAATTGAAGACATTGCAGGAGAAGCATGACACTCCATTGGCTCAGTACATTTTCACTAGTGTCAATGACAGAAAGAAAAACCCACAGCTCGACCAAATCTTGACCACCATCAGATCTGGTGCTGTTATCATCAACGACGTCCTCTTGCATGTAGGATTGGCAAACGCTCCATTCGGAGGTGTTGGCAATTCTGGCCAAGGGGCTTACCATGGCTACTACTCATTCCGCTCTTTCACTCATGAAAGAACAACAATCGAACAGCACTTGTCGAACGAAGCAAGACAGAAAGCAAGATACCCTCCATACACCGAAGCAAAGGAGAAATTGGTAGGAGCTGCCTTGGACAAATACAATAAGAATGTTTGGTTCAACAGAGATGAAAATGTTAAGGTCAACGGTCCAGGTGTTTTCTTCAAGGTATGGACTGGGCTCTCGAGTATTGTGACGTTGGTCTATTTGATCTCGAAAGGTGTTTAGGTATTTATGACAATATTATGGAATTTTGCAGCCACCACAAAAACCCTACATCTCTTCTCATTACTTTTACTTTTTATTAATTTTACAAACGTCAGCTTAGTTGATAACCACGTCTTCCTCAGCAGGCACAGGTGCTGCCTCTACTGGTGCTTCGACGGCAGCTTCAGTGTCAACTTCGATAGCCTCGGCAGGTGCCTCAACTGGGATCTCGTTCACAGCAGGCATCCCGTTTCCGGTAAGTGGCTTCTGGGCGTACGAAATCTTCAAGTTTCTTCCACCGTACAAGTAGTTGTCCAAGTTCTGGATCGCATTGTCAGACAATTCGGCCAACTCGAACTGCACCACCGCAGAGCCTGTAGGCTTGCCCTGCTCGTTATACTGTATTTCGGCGTTGGTGGTTCTGCCCACTGTTTCAAACAACTCGTACAAATCATCGTTGTTCGTCACGTATGGCAAGTTCGTCACGAAAATGGTGTCTGATCTGATGCCACCTCCAGTCACGCCTTCGGTGAATTCGCTGTTTTGTTGAATAGGGCCGTTGCGGCCCTTGCTCACGTCGTACGAGTCTCTCTCACGTCTTCCGCCTGCAAAGTTGCCCTTGGCACCGGTAGAGCGTCCAGGACGTGTGTCTAATTTTCTGCCTTCAATCTCGTAGCCCTGGAACATCTCGACAGCACGAAGTGCATCTTCTTCGGTCAGGAAGAAGACTGTTCCGAACCCTCTCGATTTACCCCAGTTGTCCAAGCGAACGTCTGCACGAGTCACCTCACCAGCCTTTCTCATCAAGTCCTTCAACGCTTGCCAGTTGACAGAAAATGGCAAGTTGCCTACAAACACCTCGGTGCCCTCGCCACCTGCGCTCGCAGCGTTGCCCAGTCTCTCTGTTCTCTCTGTTCTCTCAGATCTTCTAGGAAACTCGTCTCTGCTTCTGTACGAGTCTCTTTCCGGCCTCTCAGATCTGAAGGAGTCCCGCTCTCTTCTGGGAGGCTGGTTCTTTTTGTCTGGGGGTGGGTAGTCTTGTCTTACAAAGATCTCCCGTCCACGGAACAGGTAGTGGTCAAACTTGGAGATGGCGTCGCGCACGTCCTCCTTGTTGTCAAACTCTACGGTGGCCATACCCCGCGAACGGCCTCTGTTGGTCACAATGTCAGCACGCACAATCTTGAACTGGTCTCTGAAGATGTCTTCGACATCGCGCGGTGTGCATTCGAATGGGATGTTCCCAATGAAAATCGAGTTGTCGTAGTTGCGTTCTGTCTTGGCCCGGTACAAGTCATCCGTGTTGGCTGCGTCGCTCGCACTGTAGTCTCTTCTCGACGCAAAGTCGCGGCTGTTGCCTCCACTGCTTCTGCCTTCACGGTACCCACGGCCTCCTCTTCTGTCGTTGTTTCTCGAACGTCCACTGTCGTAGTCTCTTCTGCTCGAGTAGTTTCCGCCCCGCGAGTCATCGCGAGAGTCTCCACGGGTGTACCCGTAGTCGCGTCTAGAATACCCACGGTCGTCGTGACTGTCTCCACGGTCTCCTCCTGCCCGCGCAGGCGACCGCGACCTCTCTCTCACCGGAGAACGAGAGCGATCCTAAACGTATTAGCATGTATTCTCAATGTTTCCGTTTTCTCAACCAACCCTAGTCAGACGCTTCCTCTTCTGTGTACGCTCCCGGGCTGTAGAAAAGTACTGGCAAAGCTTCTTATCCGCTTCTTTATCATTCCACATCTGTGGCAGCCTGCTTGGATCTTGATTAGTCGCTCCGCCTCTAACCTGCTCCTTCAAAATAAAAAGCTCCACCAACTCGCTTGCTTCCCACCAAAATCACCACCACTCAAATCAATTCTCAACACCTACCAATCCAGTTCAATCCAATCCACTTCACCAGCACTTAACTACGCCTGGGGCGCATGTTCCCGTCAACTATACAATCAATTAACAAAACAAAATCTATCCGCTCACAAACATACTCTTGAGTAATCATCTATGTCCATTCCATCCATCTTATACTATCCACTGCAATCAATGGAGCTGTATTTGTTAGCATTAATTCTTTGAAAACTTTTATTCGTCGGGTGGATTTGGTCTGTGCACGACAGTGGGGATGGCAGGAGGTGGTGACAGTGAAGGAATAGAGTGTTCGTTTAGTGAGGGGTGGTGGGCTGTTAATGTTGGTGAGTTGCGTGAGATGAGTTGCGTGAGATTGGCAGATCCAGTGGTTAAATGTGTATTTAGTTAGAATTATAGTTTAAGTTATGAGTTAGATGTTCTGGTTATGATTTTGTATCTCAAGATCTTCCTGTTAAGAGACGAACAGATACGAGTGATGTCAGTGGATAGGAGGTCTGATACATGTTTTGGGTGGGGAAATGATACGTATATGGAGAGGTACGGATTGACTTGGTAGTTGCATGGAATTAAGTGCTGGACGTCCATCGGTGTGTTCTTATCGTTTGAGTATCAGTCTTATTGAAAGTTTGAGAAGACTCAATATGCTGGTCATATAAACGAGAGTAGGTATCTGAGATGTCACCTGTGAGACAGACTGAGGAGATGATCATTTGTGAGCAAAATTCACAGGATTTAAAGCATCTTGACGAGAGTATTGATGTACGCAGATGTCAACTTTGGGTGCAAATCTTACAGAAATAAACTCACAGCATCCCCATATCCATCATTTTCGCAACCACCACAACAAAGCTTACTCTCGCATCAAGTTCACTATCATCTGCGTTCACAGCTGTTCTGCTTCTGCCCTCAAAACTGCAAAAATAATACACTTGAATATAACATTAATCATCAATAAGCCATTCTTGTCCTGCCCTAAACAAAGATAAATGACCACCCTACTTTTCAGGAAATGGCAACACCAATCTTCTCTCAACCTCAGTTTCCTTATTCACTTCCTCCTCGCCATCAAACTTCAACCTCACACTTCCATCTTTTCTATGTCCTACTACTATCGCAGGGTAAAACGTCGTGGTCTCGGGATACCTCGCCAACACCTTTGCCCCGTATGGATAATTCGACAACTCTTTCACTTCAGGCACAGGCGGTATTAGTAAAATCTCCTTGTAGTTGGCCTTGAATACCTGTCCAGGGTTGTTATTTTCATCGGGCTCTGGGTCTCTGATCTCAAACTTGTTTCCATCTCCAAGAACCTTCATCACCTCACATTGAATCCATTCTTCCATGTGACGGTTCTTCAACTTGTATGCCACCTCGGAACCATGGACAATCGGTTCCAGAGGATTGTATTTTGAAGTATACATCAGTCTTCCCACCTTACGTGTCGAGCTCTTCTTCACGACGGCGTTCTTACCGCTGATTTTGCCTCCCATTTTGCCTCCCATCTTCCCTCCTATCTTACCACTCTTACCACTGCGCGCTCTTGCTGGTCCGGGTCCCTTGGACGAAAGCGACTCGTCGTCGTTTTCCTGTGTAGCAGCAGCTTGCGGAGTCGAAATCGACGACTCCTGACCATCGTCTCCATTCTCAGCACTCGTCTTCAAGCTCTCAATGATCAACTGTAGGTTCTGCTGCGATGTTTCTATCAATCTCAACGCAGTGCCAATATTCGACTTGTGATCTCCAACCTCCTCTTTGACTCTCAGCAACTCCTCCTCGTCTGTAGGAAGTGCCCCTCGTGTGTACTGCTTGTACACATTGTTGAACGTGAGCGACTCGTTCGCACTACAGATATCCTGGAGTGACGTAATCACCATGTCCCAGTTGCTATCTATCTCTGTCATGTTGCTTGGCTTTTAATTTGTTTTTCGTTTTCTGATATTTGAAATCCCCAATGATTGCAGAGCTATTAGTATGCTTGGGTTATTGCGTGGATATAGCTTGCACGTGGAAGCAGGTCCGACATAACAGGCGCAAGAAGTCTGTCTATGGTTTATCCGTTGATTCGGTTGTGTTGTGTTTATGCTCACATCTATTGATTGTCTTGTGCACTTTGTTCCATAATACCAGGCTCATTGAAGATCAGTATGCTAAGAGACATCCTGTGCATTTGCTAGCAAGTGTGAGTGTGGGGTTGTTGTTTCTTGACTTGGTGTTATTTCTACTTTATTGCGGCTGGTTCGTTCAATTGGAGATTCTTTACAAAACCACTTATTCCGACTTTCAAGGAATATCGGGTGTTCTCATAGGGTTATTGTTGGTTGGTGCTGCTGGTTTCTTATGGTTGTGCCATCTAGTGCAAAAAAGTGAGTTTATTGGATCGTACAATACGTTGGATATCACAGACTCTTTATGGTTCGGGAGCAGATTCATGGGATCCATTGCTTTGGTTCCGCAGTGCCTGATGAATGAAATAACGGAAACAAGAGGAGGTTTCCATGACAAGTGGCATATGATGAAAGCAATCCTGGTAGCTTTGATGACGGCAGGGAAAGTGTTGGTGGACGTGGACTGGTGGCAGGTGGAAGTGAACTTCGTATCTTGGGGTCAGATATTAGGGGGAGCTTTGGGAGTAGCAGTATTGGTGTTGCAGAGAATAAGGTTCAAGCATGAGGTGCGAGAAGTACATGTCTCCCTAGTGGAAACTGTTTAATTCAAGCGGTACTTTCCAAGAGCCTTTCTGATACAAGTAGCCAGTGGAGCATACATGACAAATCTACTACTAAGCTCATATTTGTCTAGATTGTCGTATCGACAGACTCCCAGAACCCGAAAACGAAACTAGTGTAAGGCTCATCTTCTGGCTTGGTCAGACCGTTCCTTCTCACTTGAAACGACCTTCTAAATCTTTCTAAACCCTTCGAACTTTCAAAACTGGTAACATTGACTATCTCGAGTGTTACCCCGTCGAGCTTGCCAATCTTCAAACAGTTGCGAAGCATAAGGTTCTTCACGCTTCTGAGGTATACTCGTGAGTGTGAACGAGGGAGGGATCCTGGGAAGTTAAATGTTGACACACCCAGAGTAAATGGTGTCACCAAAAATCCTCATAACAACATAACTAAGCTTGAGCCTTCACCTATTTTGGTACGCCTAAGGCTTTTAGACTTAGGTATTTATGGCTATTTCCAGAACCTGTTCTCCAACAAGTAGCGAGTACGAACACTCTACTGCTCAAAGACCTCTACAAAATGATATATTCGTATGTATTTTCATATTGTACTATTATCAAGTATTTCACATTTTACCCCAAGTATCTCTTAACCCTCCCAGTCATACATCAGCTCTACACCTTATACATCCTATTCATTTTATCATTCTATGTGAAAAGATCAAGAGGTCCTAACCTCCAACCTTTCATTCCTTTTCTAATGTCTATAGCTTTCCTCCAAGAAGCTTCACTGCCAACTGAACCCCCATCGATATATGTCTATCGTGGTTCTTTTCTTCTTCGCCCTCCTTCTTTTCAAAATCCGTCAACTCTAACTTCTTTGCGTACGTCATCAAGTGTGTAATCTCACTGCGCATTTCCTTCTTTAACTGCTTGTCTTTTGTGATGATGATCGCGTTGCTTTCCAAGTCCAACAGGTAGGCGCGCTTCGTGTAGTTGGACAGCCCAATCACAGTGATGCTGGGACATTCTTCGTCTGGAGCAGTAATCCACATGCCCTTGGCGTGGTACGACCATCCGCCCGGGGTGTTCACCACTCCGTTTTGCCATTCGTACACCGAGATCATCGCTGCCTTCCCAACGCGCTGCACCAGCTCCAAAAACCGCTTCGCGAAGAGCAAGTATGCTTCTGGAATATAATATGACACCCCCAGAGACTTGTAGAAGGAATTTGCCTTGGGCGATGCTGTGATTACCGACCCGCGTGCCTTACCGTTGACCAATCTCTCCTGGTACTCCGAGAGCATGTTGAAGTATCCTGCAGTAAACCACCACTCAATCTTGGGCAGGTCCGAGTACAGCAAGAGCCTAAGCAATGCAGGCTTCTCAGTGGAGTTGTCCCTCAGCGCAGGGAAAAGCGGAGTGAACTGCAGCACTGGGTATACGATCGTGTCGAACTCGTCCTGGTCGTTGTACTCTTCAAAGCTCGTCAAGTCATGCTGCTTCAAGAGTGGGTCCAACAAGTGCGACAGGTCGCTGAGGAAACGGTCGACATTCATGTGTGGTTCGCATGACTTGTTGCTAGTGGGCCAGCTCAAGCGGAAACCCTGCTTGAGCTTTGTGGTGGGAAGCACCTGGTATGAAATCAGGCACACTGCGTCGTGGATCTGCAGGTAATAATCCGTGAGCCTGCTGCTGCGGAACAAGTAGTATCTGTCTTGTCTGTCGGTGAAGTAGTCGTGTGACAAGTTGGCACCGCTCAATATGATCTCGTCGTCGAATCCGTACAATTTCATGTGCTGCAATCCATATGTTTCGTTGAGTCTCTTTGGGGTGAGCTGTCTGCTGAGCCCAGACAAGTGTGGGGTGTGGTACATGCGGATGTCAACACGGTGCTTGCCAAATTTCTCTACAAGTGGCACCATGAGCAGCGCAGAGCACAGGTTTTCCGGTGCCTCGCGCGTTCCGCGCAATGCGTCGGTCAAGATCGACACATGCAAGTCCGAGTTGGCGGTCAACGCTTCGTCTACACATTCCATCAACTCGGTCTGGGTCTTGCCGATGTAGAGCGAGCTCAAAAAGATGCGCTTTTGCGCTCCGGCAATCTTGGTCTTCAACGTGGTGTAAAAGTCTGCGGGCGAAGTCAAGATGGCGATGTCCTCCTTCTGCAAGACAAAGCGTGGAGCTATGGCATCCAACTGCTGGAAGATCGTTCTCAAGCGTGGGTGGAACTTTTCCTCCGTCTCCGGCTTCAAAGGCAGGTTGTTGGTGGAGTAGCTCTGTTTGGCTCCAGCACCCGCGGCGCCAACACCAGCACCGCCAGCGCCAAAAACGCTGTTAAATATCGACAGCAACATGCGCACAGGCTGCAGAGCGTCTGCTGAGATCAAGTTGGTTATAGATTTGCACGAAGTCCTGGACAACTGCGCCAGCGCTAACATCAACAAACAAATCACTAGCACGTAAAACAAAAGCAGATAAAAGTAGCGTCCGCCGGTGTCTGTGTCTCCCTGGTGCGTGAACGGGAATAAAACCAAGTGGTACTGTAGATCGCCTACTATCTGATACCGTATCTCCTGGAAATGCTGAACCAACGATGGGAAGATGGTCTTGCGAAACTCGAGCATGTTTTTTCTTGTTGGAAAAATTCTGTTAAATTCTGTTGGATTTTGATAGAGACGAAGGGTAGGGGTACGATTGGCAGGATAGGATGGGTTGGGTTGGGTTGATGTATGCAGTGTAGTGATCGTTTTAGGGAAGATGGTGATCTTGGTTTGGTAGACGTGTAGTTTGAATCACGCGAGGGTTGGCAGGTCTTGGGTATAAATAATACGCGGGTTGGGATGGGGACAGAGATAAGGTCGTTTTTTTTAGATAACGATTTACGGGGGCATGCATCTGGGCGTGGAGGAGAGGAAGGGGGTTGCAGGGTTGTTGGCAGTTGGGATTGTATGGACACGGATGAGGTGGACGATATTCATGATGAGTGGTATGCAGAGTGTAGTTGTAGTAGAGTTTAGTTGTCGTACTAGGGATCATGAACCACTAAACATTATAGTTGACTAGTATGCAGAAATGGAGAAGACAAGAGAAGTGGGATCAGGGAATAAAGAATATAATAGATATTATAAGCATAGATATACGAGCCTGCGTTCATGTAAATCCATAGAATCAGTACTCGTGTGAATGGAAAACAACAGCGAAGGATCCAGCAGACAAACATGCTGAAGGTACGGTAGCATATGAAAACCGTTGCCCCTTTAATGAATCATGTCATGTGTTCTGGCAAACGGTGTGACATCCTGGGGTACATGTCTATTGTTAGAGTCAAGAAGAGGTGTTGCCTTGGTACAAGAAGATGGTCTTTATAGGGGATGTTTATTTATCGTGTACTACGTGTGATAGTACACCACGAATAGACATGACAATGTTAGCTTGACAACGTTATTGAGGGCACTATTGATGAGTTGTTGACAACCTCGTAATCATCTTGACTCCACGTCTGAAGAATTGCTGCGAATTTTGTATTTGTGGAGCCCATTGATTTTAGAGGACAATGTAGAGGTTGACTACCGAGCTGGAACGTACAGACTGACAACTAATGTAATGGAATATTCAAGCGTATTGTTTTTTTGGTTGGTTACAGGGGTTGTATTTACTGTATAGTCTAATAAGATGGCTTAAGGCATCTTAAGCTGTCTTGTAACTTTGGAGAGAAACTCTAAAGAACCGAAAGGAAGAATTTTCACTCACCTCAATGCATTCTCGCAATTTGTTTATCTTTACTCAATCATCACTTCAACTTGGTCGCATGAATCTTTACTGTTCCATTCACAGGTAGAGAAAATTCACTGGAAATTGTCCCATCTGCAATGTACGAGTGCTGGAAGAATTCACCACTCATTACTCGTTATCTTCAAATTGTTCAACATGAAATCAGCAGTCAAAATTAGCTATACGAATTCGACTCAAAGTAGCAGCTCAAAAAAGAACAAAAATGCTGCTTACGTTTCAGCTTTTCAAGCTCAGCATTGCAGCTTTCTTTCCTCTCCAGTAATTTCTTGTGCATCATTTATGTTTCACTTTAATATTTTTGCTGTCAATTATGGCTTCCATGCATTGACGTGAATTTGACATAAAAGTTCAAGTAAATAAAAAGTTTGCACACTACAAGACCGAATCCAACGCATCATGCTTATGCTTCCTCATTAGTATGTTCCATGGATTATTTTATGCTCAAGTTTGAAGGTTTTAATGGGCTTAAGTGAATGTGCAAAGTTGACACGCAAATCTGTTTGAATCTTCTCTCACACAACCGAAACCAATGCTGCACAGGTGATCTGTAACTCTTCGTCAAGCAGAAAAATCACAGCTGAATTCATTTTTTGCAGCCATACGGTCAATCTACAAGTCTTCAGTATTTTGTGGAGATATATTAAATGTCAATAACTGCAAGCCCCACCCCTGCTCTATCTAACTAAAAGGGCGCATTTGTGAAATGTAAAACTCAAACTTCAGCATCCCAATGTGCTGGCCGGCGAACCCACCTATAACACAAATGCAAACTTCGATCTTTGTCTCAATCTCTTTCCGTATGCGTAGAAAAGGAAAGGAACTGGGATCATCAAAATCGACAAGCATCCCAATAACGTGCATGCCCAGTTGATATGCAAGTTGGTGAACATTTGACGTGCAAACAATGGGAATGCAGCACCAAAGAGCGATCTCAAGAAAGTGTTTGCGGCCAATGCGGAAGCAGCCAATACCAAGTAACAGTCAATAATGTAGTTCAAACATGGCAAGAAAATCAAAATCAAACCAAATCCAACAAACGATGCGGCCACGGTGGGCACCATAAAGTGAACCTTGTGTGGGTAGTTACCGGACCAACCGAGCCAGAACAAACCAGCTGCAAAGAAAAATCCTCCAATCATCATTGGTGGTAATCTCTCTTCAGGAACTGGTTTGCCTCCATTGGCGTCCATTGCTGCGGCGTACTTGCGTTCAAAGAAGATCATAACGAAACCACCGAAAAAGATACCAATAAGCATCGACAAATATGGCAATTCGCTGACACCCTGTTTAAAGTGGTACTTTCCTGAAAACACGAACGGAATTGCAGTCAAGAACAAGTAAAGCATACCATAGATGAAGGCATTGTAGCAGGTGACGAAGAATAAGATAGGTTCTTGGAACAACATCACAAGTGGTCTGGTTGCGTTCTTCTCAGCGATTTCCTTGAAACTGAGCTTGACTTCTTCGTGTGGAGCAAAGATACCCCAGTTGCCGGTTCTTCTTCTCAATTTTTCAGCCTTGTCCACCAAGATCAATGGGTGGTGGGTTTCTTCCAAGAAGAAGACGTTGAAAAGAAACGATGCAGAACCGAGAATTCCCATGATGTACGAGGTCCATCTCCATCCCAAGTGCTTGTTCTTGACGATGAAACCACTGAAGATAGGAGCAAGCATTGGACCACCAAACAAAACCATAGCAAAAATAGCAATTGCCTTACCTCTGGCTTTGGTAGAAAACAAGTCCGCCATAATGGCTGGCGACACCACCAATGGTGCACCACCGATGAAACCGGCAAAGAAACGGCAGATCATAATGGTTTGCAAGTCCTTGGCCGTAGCGACGGCAAAGGAGAACAAAGCGTAGCCCAAGCACGAAGGAAGTAAAACAATTCTTCTTCCAAACAACTCACAGAGAGGACCAAAGAGAATTGGACCGGTAGCAAAACCCAAGACGTATAACGAGGTGGTCAAGGTGGCCACGGTAGGACTGATATCGTAGATGACAACCAATTCTGCGCCAACCTGCGAGAACATAGCGGAACCCATGGTCAAACAGAGCGCGGAAAACACAGCTCCTGCGCAGCACATCAACTTACGGCGCAATGGGTAATTGTGGGGGTGCAAAGGGTCGTTTGGCCCGTCGAACAGAACAGTGTATTGTTCTCTTTCTGGCAATGCAGGGGGGTATGCTCTACCTCCACCCATCACCGGTAATGGTTCATCGGTGTCCAAGGTCTCTTGCAAAACACGGTCTGCACCGGTAATACGTCTCAGCAACGTGCGTGAAGAACTCACATGCGACTCGTACCTTGACATCTCATCACCACCCTCTGGAACAGTGTCATCAAGCAAATGGCCGTGCTCATTGACACCCTTCTCCAAGTCACCACCAGTGAACTCCTGCACTTCGTGGTCTTCGTCGTTGGACCCATTGCTGTACAACTCATGGGGACTGTTGTTGGACGCAGCTTCGTCAGTACTCACACGTTTGCTCATCGTTATTCGTTTGCCAAAAAAAAGTCACAGCGATGAGGGATTTGGCAGCCCTTATATAGTATTTCAGGGCAGCGAAATTGTCAGGGTCTGAAACCGGAAGAAAGCAAACAAACGCCGGCAGGCAGAGATCTGTGAATGTTCTTAGACGGCTGAGGACAAATTACATGGGGTGGAAGCTGGAAGGAAGTCTGTGCACATGGGGTGTGTTTATCTGTAGAGTGGGCGTGGAATCTATCAAGTTTATCCATACCAATAGGGATGTTTGTTGTCGAGTGTGACAGTGAAATTTGGGTGGGGTATTCGTTTTGGGTGATCAGAAAAGTGAAGAGGAGGTGATAAGGGTTGGTAGAACATGAAGTGGTGCAATAGTAGTCAAGAAGTGACAAGCATTAGTGAGAGCTGACTACTGGTTGGATGAGATGGCTGCGATGGCGGTGGACTGGTTCGTGGTAGAAACATGTTGTACATTCGTGCACATCGTTGAGCGAATATTTTGTACGTGCGGCTGCTCCGGACTGGAAGACGGTGGGTGCATACATGCGTCAAGCAATGTTATGAAACGCTTTGAAGTTAGACTTAAGCTGGGATGGCGATTGGATGGATGGTGGTTACGATGTTGTAGGATATCAGTGCGCATTAGATAGCACTAAAGCAGTGAAGCACAGTAGCTCTGTAGCACTAAACATCTCAACCAAAGCCAAACTTGTTGGGACGCAGCACTCGGGGCTAAATTGACAATGGAAAGAAAAGTCAACAAGATCGCATAGCCTACTCACAAAGAAGCTACAGTGATCAAGTGTGGGCATGGAGGCTGCGGAAAGACATGGAATGCTTATATCTGCTGCGCTATGCACTTCGGCTCGCTTCGTAGCGGTCCGGCCATCAACCTACATTGGGCCTTGCGATGAGCTGATATGGACCGATGAGAATTGAAAATCTGGCCCTGGTCAATTGTCACTCACCAATTGAACTTTGTTCACACTTGATGCTATATGAAGAATAGACTGTAGGCGGAGACCAGACCACCCCTTGCAATCTATGCAGACTAGATCTAGATCTAGAATAGCACACCCTGGTTACACGCTTCCATGCTTGTTGAACCCACTTTCCAGAGCGACTTTGTGTTCGTGGTCGGCTCAACCCCCTAATAACCGAGTTTTTTCAGACTTGGTTCTTCCTCGACTAAATTTAACTTTAATGCTGATTAATGTTGCGTCTGGAGTGTTCAGGTAAGAGTGCCATCGTAGCTGTTTGCTAATCATCATGACAATATTGACAATCGATTTAAGGCAGCATTACCGTGTTCTAGTTTTTTAACATGGAGATGGTAGCTAACCCCTAGTTGCAAATGTCTAAAATGGGTGCAACTGGTGAAAATCTACACGGTGTGTTTACAATTCGGAGTGCTTTACCCCGTCGGAGTGCTTTACCCTCCGCGCCGTGATGCAGCTACATAGCTCTTCCTGATTCGTCTTTAATAATGAGTATCTCTATAAAATTTTTGTTTTCCCATTGCTCAAAGCTCATTCAGATCCCTATATGCTCTGCTTTTCTTTTCACGCACGGCTAGCAGCTTACAAATACACGCCAGAGTCACCCTCTGATATTTTCTCTAGCCCTTAAGACTGTCTGCAGATACTACATATGTCCTTCCTTGAATAAGAGATCAAAGTTTGGGCGCGGATCTCTTGCAAGATTTACACTTCAAGCACAAAATATCTTCTTGAAATTTTGCAGCCACTTTTTAAAATTAGGAAAACATTTATTATTCATTATCTACAAGCCCCTTGTCTATTCACCTATAAGACAAATGCAAACTTCGATCTTTGTCTCAATCTCTTTCCGTATTTGTAGAAAAGGAAAGGAACCGGAAGCATCAAAACCGACAAGCATCCCAATAACGTACATGCCCAATTGATTCCCAAGTTATCAAACATTTGACGTGCAAACAATGGGAATGCAGCACCACAGAGTGATCTCAAAAAAGTGTTTGCGGCCAATGCAGAAGCAGCCAAGAACAAGTAACAGTCGATAATGTAGTTCAAACATGGCAAGAAAATCAAAATCAAACCAAATCCAACAAATGATGCTGCCACGATGGGCACCATATAGTGAACCTTGTCTGGGTAGTTACCAGACCACCCGAGCCAGAACAAACCAGCTGCAAAGAAAAATCCTCCAACCATCATTGGAGGCAATCTCTCTTCAGGAACTGGTTTACCTCCATTGTTTTTCATTGCTGCCGCATACCTACCTTCGAAGTAAATAATAAGGAACCCACCGAACAAGATACCAATAAGCATCGACAAATATGGCAATTCGCTGACACCCTGTCTAAAGTGGTACTTTCCTCCAAAAACAAATGGAATTGCAGTCAAGAACAAGTAGAGCATACCATAGATGAAAGCATTGTAGCATGTGACGAGAAACAAAATTGGCTCCAGGAACAACATAACAAGTGGTCTGGTTATGTTTTTCTCAGCAATTTCCTTAAAACTGAGCTTGACTTCTTCATGAGGAGCAAAGATACCCCAGTTACCTGTTCTTCTTCTCAATTGTTCGGCCTTGTTGACCAAGATCAATGAGTGGTGCGTTTCTTCTAAGAAGATGCAGTTGTAGAGGAACGAAACGCCACCAATGATTCCCATGATGTACGAGGTCCATCTCCATCCCAAGTGCTTGTTCTTGACGATGAAACCACTGAAGATTGGGGCGAGCATTGGACCACCAAAAATCGACATCGCGAAAATGGCGATGGCTTTACCTCTGGCTTTGGTTGAATACAAGTCGGCCATGATGGCAGCTGCAACCACCAAAGGTGCACCACCGATGAAACCAGCAAAGAAACGTCCAAGCATAACGGTCTGGATATCTTTGGCTGTTGCCACGGCAAATGAAAACAACGTAAAACCCAAGCATGAAGGGAGCAATATGATTCTTCTTCCAAACAACTCACAGAGAGGTCCAAACATAATTGGACCGGTAGCAAAACCCAAAACGTATAACGAGGTGGTCAAGGTAGCCACAGTGGAACCAATATGGAACTCGGCCATCAACTCAGGACCGACCTGCGAGAACATGGCAGAACCCATGGTTAAACCAAGCGCAGAAACCATGGCACCAGCACTACTTTTTAACTTACGACGCAACGGGTAATTGTGGGGGTGCAAAGGGTCGTCTGGTCCATCAAACAGTACAGTGTATTGTTCTCTATCTGGCAATGCAGGGGGGTATGCTCTACCTCCACCCATCACAGGCAATGGTTCATCGGTGTCCAAGGTCTCTTGCAAAACACGGTCTGCGCCGGTGATACGTCTCAGCAATGTGCGCGAGGAACTCACATGCGACTCGTATCTTGACATCTCATCACCACCCTCGGGGACTGAATCGTCTACCAAGTGTCCATGCCCGTTGGTACCCTTCTCCAAGTCTGGTCCAGTGAACTTCTGCAAAGAAATGTTGCCATGTCCATTAGACTCGGCGCTGTCCAATTCGTGCTGACTGTTAGAACCAGCTTCGTCAGTACTTTCACTCTTGCTCATTGTTGACGTGTGTTTTGAGAACGAGAAAGTGACGTGCTTAAATACATTAGAGCATATTATCGAACGGAGAAAAGCTCCAAAATCCGGGCCTATGAAAATATTCAACCAAAGGCTGAGGAGAACGATCTTTGGGGTGAGAGGAGAGAGGAAGTCTGTAGGTACGGGGTGTGTGAATCTGTAGAGACGGCATCTATCAACCTTAATTGCGCTTTGGGGGTGTTTGCCGTAGGCTGTGACTTTGGAAATTAGGTGGGGTATCATTAAATCACTGGTTTGCTTCCAAGTGAGGAGTGGAACCAGTAAAGCTAGTCACCGTATATACGTGAAAACAAGACCGTATATACGTGGAAGCTAGACCGTATATACGGTGAATGATGAGACGATCACAAACACCTGAGGAAATAAGGACGATAACTCGAGAGTGGCCCGTCAAACGGCTCTAGCTCGAAGTAAAACCGTGAACGGATCTGTGGCTGCTTGGAAGAAAAAAGTCAGCCACCTAGTGGCTGTAAACAGTTGCATTACATTATGTGGTGCTCTGTGACGTCACAAACGAGTTGAACACGGTGAGCCCTTAGTCCTCGTGTTATAATAGCTTCTCTAAGCTTTGATTAATAATCATAACTGAAAGTAGGTAAACTCCAGGTGTGGATGGTGTCGATCGACATGAGTGTGTATCGGAAGGTGGCTTATGACGGTGGTTTTATCGACGACTTGAGCACATTAAATACTATGGGCTGTCGGCTCAATCTCGATTCTTACCCGATTTTCCTGTTTGGGCTTTGTGGTGTGATGTCCTTAAACCTTATATTACAAACCAAACGCAACAGCTGACGCACACGCTGGCATATGATCTTGAAGGCTAAGGCAAGACAAAAGAGCACTACACATACGACCTCGAACCTTTATGATCCAATTCACACTATAGCTGATCAAGAAGAGTCAAAAGCTGATGATTTTAATAAAATTTTTCATTTTCAATTGACGACTTTGTGTCTCGAGCCGGCAGATTTTAGTAACCGACCCTTAAGTATAGACTATAATTTAGGACGCTGATTAACGCAAGATTAGGTACCGGCATGGCGACAAAGAGTACCGTACTGGTGTCAGAAATATTAAGAGAACTCTGTGACTGTTAACCCTGCAGACCGTTTTACTGGTACAAGTAAATGGGTGTGAATAGGCGCAATCGATGCAATTTAAACTTGAAAATTACACAGGGTGTGCAGAAGTGGTGAGCAAATATTTACATCTCTGACTCCACTACTGAATGAACTAAGGAGAGCATATGACTGTGCACCAGCGTAACTGAATTGCAGTGATGATCACTTTGTTTCGAGCTCTGATCCCCAAGTATCCCCCACTATGAGCCCTATAACAGTTAAATCCGGCTTACTCATTTCTCAGCCTCGCCTTGAAAACAAAACTTCTTCATTTTTTGCAGCCATTTTTAACTCCTAATATTGAAACTTTCACGAAATTAAATACATGCAAGCCATCTCTCTAACTATAAAACAAATGCAAACTTTGAACTCTCTCTCAATCTCCTTCCATATGCATAGAAAAGGAAAGGAACCGGAAGCATCAAACACGACAAACATCCCAACAATGTGCACGCCCAGTTGATATGTAAGTTCTCAAACATCTGGCTTGCAAACAATGGGAATGCAGCGCCAAAGAGCGATCTCATAAAGGTGTTCGCTGCTAATGCAGATGCAGCCAACACCAAGTAACAGTCAATCACATAATTCAAGCTGGGCAAGAAAATCAAAATCAAACCGACTCCTACAAACGATGTTGCCACGGTAGGCACCATAAAGTGAACCTTGTCGGGATAGTTACCAGACCATCCAAGCCAAAACAATCCTCCTGCAAAGAAAAATCCTCCAATCATGATGGGTGGTAATCTCTCTTCAGGAACTGGCTTACCTCCATTTTTGTCCATTGCTGTCGCATACCTCTTTTCAAAGTAAATGATGACAAACCCTCCCAAAAGGATACCTATAAGCATTGCCAAGTATGGCAACTCGCTAACACCCTGTCTAAAGTGGTACTTTCCTCCGAAAACAAATGGAATTGCAGTCAAGAATAAGTAGAGCATACCGTAGATAAAAGCATTGTAACATGAAACGAGAAACAAGATGGGCTCCAGGAACAACATCCTGATAGGTCTGGTTACTGTCTTCTCAACAATCTCTTTGAAACTGAGCTTGACTTCTTCATGAGGAGCAAAGATACCCCAATTGCCGGTTCTTCTTCTCAATTGTTCGGCCTTGTTGACCAAGATCAATGGGTGGTGCGTTTCCTCCAAGAAGATGCAGTTGTAGAGGAACGAAACACCACCAATGATTCCCATGATATACGAGGTCCATCTCCACCCCAAGTGCTTGTTCTTGACTATAAATCCACTGAATATCGGTGCTAGCATTGGACCACCAAACACCACCATCGCAAAAATAGTAATCGCTTTACCTCTGGCTTTTGCTGAAAACAAGTCGGCCATGGTGGCTGGGGATACGACCAAAGGTGCACCACCAATAAACCCGGCAAAGAAACGGCCAAGCAAAACAGTCTGAATATCTTTGGCTGTTGCCACGGCAAAGGAAAACAAGGTAAATCCCAAGCACGAAGGGAGCAATACGATTCTTCTTCCAAATAATTCACAGAGAGGACCAAAGAGAATTGGTCCAGTAGCAAAACCCAAAACATAAAAAGAAGTTGTCAACGTGGCGACGCTAGAACTGATGTTGTACTCTGCCATCAATTCAGGACCAGCTTGCGAGAACATAGCAGAACCCATGCTCAAGGAAAGTGCTGAAAACATGGCACCAGTACAAGTAATCAACTTGCGATGCAAAGGGTAATTGTGGGGGTGCAAAGGGTCGTTTGGCCCGTCAAACAGTACAGTGTATTGTTCTCTATCTGGCAATGCAGGGGGGTATGCTCTACCTCCACCCATCACAGGCAATGGTTCATCGGTGTCCAAGGTCTCTTGCAAAACACGGTCTGCGCCGGTGATACGTCTCAGCAATGTGCGCGAGGAACTCACATGCGACTCGTATCTTGACATCTCATCACCGCCCTCTGGAACAGTGTCATCAAGTAAATGGCCGTGCTCATTAACAACCTTCTCCAAGTCACCAGTGAATTTTTGAAAAGAATTGCCAATTCCATAGGACTCGGTACTGTACAATTCATGCTCACCGCTGGAGGCACCTTCCTCAATGATCTCACTGTTCATCATTTTGGTTCAACATCGAAATCATGGAAGTGACAAGACTTAAATACACACTTACCAAAGTAGTCTTTAGCATTGAACTCGAGAATCCAATGAACGGGCCAGGTATCATAACAGACCGGGGATAATTACAGGGCCTGTGAAGAGATGGCTTCAGTTTCGGGGATAAAACCATCAGGTCGGTTGGCAGCTGTCAACTTTATTGTGCTTGAGCTTTCGTTGAAGACTGTGAAAAACTGAGCAAACATTGGGCGGTCATAATCGATACTTGAAATAGTCTGTAGAGACTCTAGGTAATTGTTAAAGGTCCCGTGGAAGCTGGGTGTTCGCTTTAGGCACAAAGTTTTGGTAAATGTGTACATGCAGCTATCTACCTCAGCTCAAGCAAAGCCTTTCAAAGCCCTGAGAGCGAGCTGTATTCCAACTAGAAGTAGATAAATTCCGGTTGAAGATGGTGCTAAATGTCAACATTTGTTTGTCAGCGGGCGGAATACCTCTTTAGAATCAAGAACAACAACACTTAATTAAGCACTTTCAGGTTAGGTTATGAATCGGTTTTATGTTTGGCCGATCAACATCCATTTTCATGAGATGAAGAAAATAACATCACTCGAGTCAGACATATTGATAGATGATATTACGAGAGGCGACACAGTGTCTAGAACCCTTCCTCTGAATGCATTCAGAGTGCTTTGATATGCTTTATGAAATGCCTCACCTTAAGATTTCAGTCGGCCCGCAATAATAACCGACCTGTGAAAAGTTTAAAATGTTTATTTAATGCAAGGACAAGCACCCGACTGGCCACAAGGAACCCCGTGTTAGTTTATTGAAGACCTCCGCACCCTTGTGGCTCTCATATTAAACCTAACAGTCCTACCATTTACTAGTAACTAAGTAAATGGGTGGGGGTGCAAACCGTTCAATTTGAGCTTGAAATTTCCTCTGAGAGTTTGGTATTGAAGTGTAAAGGTAATGCCTATACCTCTTGGTGGCTCTATCCAGAAATAAATGTAGTACCGGTATGTGTCAGCGATAATAAGTAGCACAATGTAGCGCAGCCAAATGGTTCCCAACTTCAATCTGTTGAATAGCCAACAATTGCTATTTTGATGGGAGATATCTCGACAAGCAAACACAAACATATTATTTGCAACCACTTTTCCAGTGCTCTTACAGCGAGTAATGTTGCTTGTCACCCATTTAGTCAAACATTAGACAATCGGAATCTTCGATCTTCCTCTAAATAGACGCTCTAAGAGTCGAACTTGAAGCGCTAACACGAAATTACCTCCTAAAGTACCTGCCCATGTACGCGCAAACGTTGTTAAGCTCCAGTGCTAGCCATATTCCTGTAATTCAACTAGAACCATAGAGATCCTATTATCGTCTGGTCAAACAGAGCAGTTCTTCCTCTGTGAGGTGACGCAGGTTATTTCCAGAACAGCACATATCCTAAGCATTCTGAAACATACGTGGGCAAACGTGTAGTCTCAGCAGTGTACCTGAATAGCTCAAGAGTGGCTCAAACAAAATCTCATCACCACCTCTGGCTACAGCATCATCTTGACACCCATTCCAACTCCACCAGTGAACTTTTCAATAAATTGTTGATATTCCATTTGGCCCAGAGTTATGAAATTCAATTGCTTTGAAAGAAGCTTCATCTGCTCCCACAATATAATGAGAACTATACTTGCTCAAAATAGTGAAAACGACGAGGAAATACAGTTAGATTTGGTTAACATCGTACTCTGTCACCAAAAGAAATTTTACAGACCTGGACCCTGTCGGAGATAATTTCATGAGTGCCAGGAGTAATACCTTACACTTATGGGGTGTAGCAAACCATTCAGGAAGCGCTAATTGGCTGTTATTGCTTTAAATCTGAGATGGCATCAAAACTTTTGTGGGGTATTCGGTGAAGGCAAGATTAGGAGTGGTGCTCTGATAATAAACACGTGACGATAAGAAACACTTGAAAGGCTGTGAAATCCGTTACGTGCCTTGTTTTAAAGAAAACCGATGATGCTTAAGGGTGTTCGCATTGTTGATGAAGGATTATTATACGCTGTTGTAATTGGGTGTACATATTGACGTCACAGCTGTTTAGTGGAAACTAGCAATTTTTTCTTCTGTTGTTGAAATGCTGATCCCAAGTCGAGTAATTGAAAGTGGATAAATCCCAGTTGTGTTGTGTTGATCTTCTTGAGCACTTATCAGCAGCTGACCTGTTGGTTTGATCTAGACCATCTGCATTTTAAGTGCTCAGGTGAATTTGTAGTTTCGGTTTCGATTGAGTTTTTGACCGGCCGAATTGTTGGGTAGCGATGAGTGAAAGTCAGAAATAGTGAGTTTGACGAGACCAGTGAAGTAGTAGAAGGGAAACACGAGGCGACCCTACGAGCCATAGACCAAGACTGTTTTCCAGTAGAAGTTGATCCTTGAGTTCCATGCTTCGTATTTTCCTTTACTTTGTGTCACCATACAAACCGACTTCCTTTCATAAGACTAACGTTCAACTATAAACGCTAACGAAGGACAAGCAACGGTTTGTTCCAGACTACTGAACCAGCAGTAATAGTAGTAGTAATATGATACTGCCCATACTCGAAGGCATTGGTGCATTTACGAGCACTCTTGTGGCTCTGGCGAATGCACGGAAGCCGTACACCCCCCACCATTTCCGTCACCGTTAGTACATTTCCTGCAACATGGCAGCTTCACTTCAAGTGACAAGCACCGCATGCTCGTGCTTCGAGGTGTATAATACCACTCGTCAGGGCGAAGGGTGTGCATTTCTGTAGGTGGTGATGTCTCAGTCGTCTGGATTCGTTACCGTCACGTGTAGGCATGAAATCTGAAGGTTTGCTAAGTTCAATCTCTTACGGAGTGAGATCGTTAACAGATGGTCTTGGTTGTTAACAGTCGTTGGTAGCCCTTCATTGTGGTACCTTTTGTTCTGTTGGCAACATCGTGTTCTCGTTCACATTCACATTTAAAATTCAAACCATAACATTCTTTTCCTCAAATTCTCCTCTTCAAATTCTCTTGTTCAAATTCTCTTCCTCAATACTCATTCTCAAATTCTCTTCCTCAATTTTCATTCTCACCTTCTTATCATGAATACCCACTTCTTCAATCTCATTCTTCAACGGGAATTCTCAATATCTCCTTCTCCTTCGTCCGTGTAAAATTTCAATCCTCATAACTCTTAAAGCCTTGTAAAAGCCTTTTTCGAATCTAACCAACCGTCCCCGTCACTCCTTCGCTAACTTGCTCCAACTATCCAACGCTAACTTACACCAACCTCCGCACAGGCGTCCCTGTCTCACCACTCACGTCACCATCCCTTTCCAAACTCTTAAACTTACCAAACATCCTTCCTCTCGCCGAATTCCATCTTGCGCACAAACTTTAGTACGTTTTGCCCTTGGAGAAGGCCGTCCTCAAGCGAGTCAGTCACACAAAACCCTATCCAAACGAAAACTCCACGACGGGTAGTGCACGTCCACTACCCATCGGAGTAATGCTATTCCACTGTCTGTCCACTACCCGCCCAATTAAAATAGACCCCTCGAAGATCACACAACCAACTCAAAAGTGGCTTCCATGCTATAATAATGATCTCCGAGTGCACACCCAGCTCCTCAGAAACGCTTCGGCGACAGATAAAATACCTCGAGCCCTTGCCAGTTTTTTATGTTCATATTCTGCCCATTCCAAGCACTCGTGTTTCATCCTGCTGGACCCTACTTATCGACCCGCAAATGTTGGCGGTGGCAAGGGCACACAGCGTTCAGCTTAAACTAGCCCATTCATGGCTTTATCCTCAACAACAAAGAAAGTTAAGCCCGACTGCGGTAATAATATTGATGTGCATGACGCCCACAAATGCGTTGGTTAAGTTCCATGCATCATGTGTTAAGTAAGATTAAAAGAGCATGGAACATGTGCGTGAGTCCATTTTTTGTATCACTCTTGCTGATCTTAGCACGGTTTTTGCCAGTGTCCTCCTGGCTCACAAAGCTCTTGTTTGCACGTCAAGAGGGAATTCAGGGCTTTGAGAGTCACTAAGCAGCGGTGCGATTGCAGCAAGCTTCTCTTTGCAATCTGACACTCCTGGGTCTTTTCAAGACACATCCACGACACAACTGGTCCATCTGAAATTAACTTACGACTTGGTATCCCCAATTCCACACCTGAAACCACTTAGGCAAAGCCAAAACCACGATCCAAGCCACCTGCAACTCACGTGTAACCAGGCGTAACATGTTGCACTGCCTTACCTTCTGCAGACTAAACCTCTTGGATCCGCCGCTCATCCACCTGGTAGCATATCTTGTAAAATAATCTCCCTATGTTACTGTAGTTGTGCTTGACGAAAGCACAGCATGTGTCATATTTCAGCAAGGGCAGTAACAAAAGTATTCACCTAATCTTCGTCACGGATCTTGCTTATCCGTTACTTGATCTTATGTTGCCTAAATTACTCACATCAACCATTCACTTGGTTAACCCGTTCGAGAAGATGCTTAGGCCTCTGTATCTGACTATCCCTCATCTGTCAAGAATGTCACACTTGCGACACATGCTTTGTTTATTTTCTCCTTAAGTTAGTCCGATTCACAAGCTTTGTGGCACTGTTAGTGACAACTATTCAAGGGTTCCTTCCAATATGCTCAATCACGGAGTTCCATTATGCTAACATCTCCAAGCCATTGGTGCATGCATACGTTTTATTATCGCAATCCATGTCTGCATCATGCTTCCTCTACACTTGAAACTATAACCACGAGCTACGAACTTTCCACGCAATTGGTAGTGATTTCGGACTTCTTCCTTCCACATCGGTGCACCCCATGTTGAAATGGCTCAAAGTATGGGGCAACTGGCTGCTCAGACTTAGTGTCTCTGTGGTGACATTCCCAGTAGCTTCCTCCAGACCGATTGTGAAACGTTATTATTTTGTCGACTTCTTCGCTAACCTTAGTACCAATCTGGAGACCAACCAATCACTTACGCCCGATCGCCGTGGGTTCGTTGGCTCCTCGATACGAGTCTGACTCTAAGCCTCAAATTGTCTTGAACTCGTATATGCATACAAAGTCCTATCATCTGACCTCACCACAGCTCACGTTGCCCTAGCTAAATTGCCATAGCCCATCTTCTTCTTGGTAATTTTCCACCATTTGCTTGGGAATGGTTACTTAAAAGTTAAACTACACTAGTTACGAACTTGGTTAATAGGTGTAGAGATGATCAGCTAGTGTACGCACGCACAAAGGACTTACTGATCTTATAGATTATGAGCGGGTTAAGCACACGTCAATGGACTTATACGAACTTAGACAGGAGTAGAAGCAGACTCTTTCTACGGCTCGATGTACAAGAGCCTAACAATATTCCCGGATCCCGTCAATCTTTGCAATTGGAAAATCATCACTAGAAGCCGTGAAAATTATTAAGCCCTGTAGTAAGCGAGTACAAGCCTTTTGACAGGTATTGAATGACAAATTGCTACGGCATACCAGGTACTCGTGTAATGTTTATCCTTATTATGAGCCGAACCAAGACGATCGCCTTTGCATTGCATCTGAAGCTTCATCACTTGAGCTGCAAAATGTCGCAAAGAATACCTTGCATACATTTACGAATTTTTGACATGGAATTGAAAGTTGGAAATCCGAAGTAGTGGAACTTCTGTGGGCCCTTCGGAGACCTCCCTCTATACATTTTGCAGAAACGACAGTAACCCGCACCTCTCCAACTCAAACTTTTATCTAAAACTCAACTTCTCACCATCACCAGAAGTCGTTAAAATGTCGTTGTGGGGTACCCAACTTTTTGAATCACCAGATTCCAGTTCTTCACACACCATACACGTTGCTCTCTTTGATGTCATTATTGGACCTCTCCCAGACCCTCCTCCAAGACCATCTTGTTCAATACCTCCCCCAGCAAAGTTTATTCAACTTGGCCCTCACCAACTATCATTTCTACAAGGTATGCTCTGGTAGGTTGTACAAGAAATTGTTGGTACTGTTTGATCCAGTGCTACGCGCTAACAGATGGGAGTTGGAAGGCGAAACTTCGCTAGCCCCAGGTCATCGACCCGACTCGGTAGACTTTTTGGATTGTGAGTGGACGGTTCTCCTGGGATTCCAGCATATATTCACCACCCAACAAAGCACGGTGTACCTGGGGCAGACGCAAACTCAATTGGTCAAAGCGAGGGTTAAATTGTTGATCCAGTCGCTCCAAGTCAACCCCGAATTGATCAATAGCATCGAGGAGATAGTCGTTTTGGCAGATGCTCCTTTGGAAACGCAAGATTTGGAACCGTTGGTGACTCTCTTGAAAGGTTCAAATATACTACGGTTTTATGTTGGAGACAAAATTCTACGTCGACTGCTTGATTTGAGGCTGTTGCGTTTGCTGCATGTTGTTGCTGATGGTCCTGATGACATTACTGCGTGTTCAGATTTACGAATCGCGAGTCTGTTCAAATTACCAGAGATTAACTTCAAGTTGAAGACCCTTATATTACCTCAAGACATAAAAACGTACTGGGAGTTGGCAGTGCAGTTGCCGAGCCTATCTGTTGAATCGTTTAGATTGGTGTTTCATCCAAGCAACGATGATTGGAACGAACAATTGTTGGCAAAGTTGAACTGGCCTGTGTTGCGCAACTTGGAAGTGCAATTGAGCATGGAGTCGGTCCAATGGGTCGACTCCATTCCTCCCCAATACATCCAAAGGTTGTCTATTGTCCAGAACAATGCCAGTAACACGCATAACGAGATGGAACAGTTTGACTTGCACATTCTTGGTTTTCTTGAAGATGTGAACAACTTGAAATCTCTTTCTCTCCGGCACTTCTTGACGGTGCACAGCGAATTCACCGACGGTGTGGAGGGCAACTACCTCCGTCGGTTGAAGCTCTACAACAAAATTCTCCCCCAAATCCTCGCCAAGAACCAGGTCCAGCTCCACCTCCCCAATATTTTCCACACACTAGCGCACTATGAACAGAAGATGAACGTCTTATTATGGAACGGGTGCAAGTGTCTGCATTGCACGGTTTACTTGACGCATGTTGACGAGTTCTTGATGTTCCATAAGCACTACAAGCGGTTCAATGGCGACGGTGAGTGGCGCGACTTGAACAGCTCGACCTACTTCTCGATCGTGGGATACTACATGGCCCAGAGGGTTTTGGACGAGGAGTTGCTTGCAACGGGATTGTGGCTGTTCCCATTGTTCAACAGAATTTGGAACATGCACGAAGTTCCCCAGGATGTAGCGTTGCGCTGCTACGACGTGCATGTAGCCGACCAGGCTGAATTCGATGAGACGGATGTGTTTTTCGAGAGCCTGGCACATCCAGCAGAGTGCAGCTACAACCGGTCCATCGGGCAGGGTATGTCGCGGTGCGTAGCGCACTTTCTCAGCACAGAGGTGGTGGCTGCAATGGCAAGCCTTTACCGGGGGAATGCAGAGGAGGTGGACATTGGACATGACTTTAGAGACGGGGGTGGTGAGAACTACAAGTTGCACAAAGTAGTGCTCAGTGGAGTGAGCTACACCTTAGGAAAAGAGTTGAACGGGACAAACTATATTGCCAGTGTGTATGATTAGCAAACGTAGAATACTGCAGGCGAATGAGATGACAGTAGAAAATAAAGACCACAGACCACACGGCTCTATGGGTTCATTTTGCGAAACCGCAAGACGGTGCTGCTACGGTCCGGTTTTGTAGTCTGCAGACAATCTGCTATAGTTCTGGTGATCGCCGTTGGTCTGAGCTTGTGCAATATGCCACCCTCGACCGCGCCCCGAAAGCGATAAGATCTCCATCCACCAGCGTGCCCCCACAAAGCCCCATGCAACCCAACCCTTTGCAGCTGCATCAGTTGGAGGTGGAGCACTACACATTCTCACCAGGAACACTTGCACTTTTGCAAGATCGGTGGCTGGAGGTTACCACATCGACAAAAAGAAACCACCTGATTTGCAACAATGTAAAAAATCATCTCAACAGTTTGCACAAACGCATAGCAAAGGAAGCAGTTTGTTACCAAATGCTCCACGAAACGCACACATCTCGTTTGTTTTGCGGATCTTTGTGGCTGCCACTGCACAGGCCACTATACAAAAAATAGAATAATACGGTATGCTCATAACGCAGTCATTGGGCCCTCTGTGGCAAAGCCCGATTCAATAAATTACGAAAAAAAAAGAAGATCCAATAGCAGCAATGGTAATGCCTGGCAAGGGAGACGATCGACAGGGCGAGCCAATGGCCCGGCCTATGCAATTGACGGAACACCATGCTCTCTCTCCCCCAGCATCTAAAATCCGAGCTTCCTGTTACCATACACCCCCATCACCCCCGTTTCCCCTCTTCCCCTTTATTCGGCCCAACCCGTGGTGTCATAACGTTTTTTAGTAGTGAGAACAGAAAATATCTGTGATGAGATTTATTTTCTGGGTTATTTTCTGCTTTCGGTGCAAAACCCTCTACTGATTGAGGTGCAAACTGGTATGCAACGGCGTAAATACACAGATACTGAAGCAAGTTCCCTGGCTACATATATCCCAGGGTTTTTTGCCGCAAAACATAGATCCTTCAGTTAGAACCGAGGTGGTGCGTTGGGAAGTTGGTTGCTTGCAATCAATGTGAAATCCACTCATTCTAGCAACCCTCCTCGTCTCTCGGCCATGTCATCATAACTGTACCTCTCTCACGATCCTGCTGCACCCTCTGTCACCAAGTGCAAGATGATCCTATGCCACATCTGCACCTACAATTATCGTAATTTTTTTTTTTTTTTTTTCGGAAGCACTCAGGAGACCTCAAACAGAAATGCAACCGTTGATAATAAATGAAGGGGGAAAATGGGCTGGCCCACGATTTGGCGTGTGCAAACGAAACTGCCGACCAATTACAATGCTTAGTTAGGATCACCTGGCAACAGAGTCAGGAACAAGAGTTCACGGAACCCGCGCGGTTTTAATCCCGTTAGTCCGGCGAATCTTTTTTACTGCGCTACGAGACATTATCATCAAATCGTTCAATAATCCCAAATACCTAAAACAAAAGAAGAAGTAAAAAACATCTATAATACAACCCGATCCAGCAGATAGTTAGACTAAGCGAACCTTGGGTTCTTGAAGCTCAACTTGGACCTCTTATTTTTCCCGTTGGTGTGGGTTTTGTAGTGCTGCATGCAATTGTCTTGCCTTGCGAAGCGAGCGTCGCATGTTGGCCAAGGGCATAAATGCTTTCTTTCGCCTGTGTGTATTCTGTTGTGGCGTGCTAGGTGGCCCGATGTTGTGAATGAGCGTGTGCACACCTTGCACACATGTTTTCTCTTGAGTTCTTCTCCGTTACTCAGTTCTTGGGGAGATGCGCACGAGCTGGCCAGTGACGTGGACCCCGATCTGCTGGCGTATGGCGGAGTTTCCAACAGGATGTTTTCCCCAATGGGTCCGTTGTGCGGTTGTGGTTGCACTGGGTGCAAGTAGTACTGCTGCGGGGGCTGGTACTGGTAATTGGACATGTTGACACTCGAAGTCGAACTCAAAGGCGTCGTCATATACGGAGGGGTGCGCAATGGGGTGGACAGCGACGGCGAAGACTCCCTGGCCTCAAAATACCCTCCACTACTCATCCCCTTTGTGAACTCATGTGGCAATGGTATCGATGTCACTAACTCATTGAACGAAGGCAACTGCGTGTTGCGTGTGACTGGGAAACTACTGGACTGAAACATCGGTGAATGGCTACCCCAGACTAAATATTCGAGGAATTCTCAATATATATATATGGGTGATCTTCACCACTCGCATCAGACACACATAAATTATTGTTGAGATTATGAATGCTCCAAAGATTTGTATCACTTGTCACTTGCAAGCAATTGTTTTAAACTAGCACCTGTGCGTATCGGTATTTTCTGGGTGATGAATTTTTTAGTTCCGAGAATAAAATATTATTTTTGAGGTCACAAACGTGATGTAGTTCAAAAAAAAAAAGAAATTGCCTTGTTGATGAGAGAGTTTTTAAGTTTGATAAAGGACGTGTAGGTCCCTTTTCTGTCAGCCTCGTACGGCCCTTGGAGATCGGCAGCACTTGATCCTGATCCCGTGCTGGATCCGTCGACGGGATAGGGCCGTCGGAGTATGCAGTTGGAGGAAAACTCAAGGAGGTCCACCGGAGCCTGGCCTAACGGCCAATCTTTCCAGCCAAGATGGAACCCTCCGGGGAATGGAAATATGTTGGGTCTACACACCCAAAAGCTTTAAATTTCTAGTTCAGGTAATGAAACAACCGCTGTGCACCGAGATTAGCGGACACAAAACCCTACCCAGCCAGAGATTGGAAAACCAACTTCATGATACAAACGACAGTTCCACAAATGGCAGCGCCAACAGGAGCGGACGAACTGTGTGGCTGATCTCTTGATCTCGTACTTTGGGGGCCGTATGGCTCCTGTCAATTGCCAAAAAGAAACCGAGACGAGTCAGATAAGGTGAAAACTAGCGAATGAAACATTCTTAGTGCGTGGATCACGTATTCTAGACTGCTGCGGGAGACGAGCGAAGATCGCCAGTGCCGTGTGTATATAGACGAGATTATCTATGCAACGAAACACAAGTTTCCTGTTGTCAACCTGTCTAGCCTACTCATCATTATTTCGGCTCCCCAGCTACGTTCTTCCATTAATGTCTGACTTCTGCTATTCTGTCATTCCTGCACACGGGGTTGTTCCAGAAAACCACACCTAAAGCTTAAACCTAGGGCAAAACCTCGTTCCATAACCAATCCAAGGCAGCAACGCATATGGTTAGGTTTCGGAGGAATTCCTACTCTCTCTCTCCATTAGTTAGTATACTTAGCCTATTCATACCCCTGTCAAGCTTTCCAATCGCAATCTAACAAACCCTGCTGCATAAGACCGAGAATTTTTTTTGAGATAGTTTGGCTTTAACCACATACTCCCGCTTTGCTACTAGAACGGGGGTGCAACCCGCTAGTGAGATCGATGGAAATAATAGTCCACACCCTTCAATGAGGTGACATTTCGGTGCTACAACGTGACGGCGGACTCTAGGCGGAACTACCAGCCTTCACCTCTGACAACCTTGTTTGGGGTGACTTATACGCAGGGCGAGTTATGTCATGCTTTATGCAGGTAGGGTCTATCCAGACGTCTTGAGGTGGATGGTATATGGTTGAACATATGTCTACGTCACCGTCCAAGGCGACCATCGCTCACTTCTAGCGCTTCGCACACACCACGACAGGCACAATCAGCATATTTCTACACCCCATGCTGATTACAGGGTCTAAGTAGATCGTGTAATTTTCCTCCGCCAACTTGAGGCACCACGGTGAGTATTCCTCCGAAAAGCAGTCGTGCGTCCCCTTGAGCGCTCTACTAACCCCTCCGTGAAGAATAGAACATTAAATTAAGCATACTACGCAACAATTACATGCAGAGGGCTAAAAATACAAGAGCAATCGTATGAGAAACTCGGTTTTAGAATGTCCTTGTTGCGAGCCTTGCAGCCGCCATTGGACCCCGGCATGCTTTTTGAATATAGACTTTTGTGCTTGTGTGGTCCTAGCATTCCCCCCAACTTCAAGGGGGGGCCTCACAATCAGACCCAAAGGCTCGAAAGGCTGGTCTTCACGTTCGTATGCTCTTCTGTCATCCCCGCAATCTAAACTCTTAACCGAATTATACTTGCCAGCTCAGGCTTTGGTGATTGTCTTATGATATTTCTACGTTTCAAAATAAAATACCACTGGTTTAGTAGATCAACTCTACTGTTATTTTCATGTATCCGTCGACTCACATCTGAACCCCTCTACTTCTCTGCATTCTTGCACTAGGGTCTTGTACGATATCACGTGCCATCGTGAAAGTCGTGTGCAGGCCACCAATATCAAAATTCAACGAGTTCAATCTTATTAGCAGCAACATGTTTCGTATTGCCAGAAGACGTATAACGATCAGTGCTAGTTCGTTGGAGAGTTCGTTCAAGCCTCCGTTCATTCCTTTGGTTTCTGAAGATGGGTTTCCCCAGGCTATCGGGAACACACCGCTTTTGAAGCTCCCCCGCATTTCGGCCTCAATCAACCGTAACATCTATGCAAAGGCAGAGTTCATGAATCCTGGAGGCTCGATCAAGGACCGTGCGGCCAAGTTCATCATTGACGACGCTGAGAAGCGTGGGTTGATCCAACCAGGTGGCACCATTGTCGAAGGAACAGCTGGGAACACAGGGATAGGCTTAGCCCACGTCTGCAGAGCTAAGGGCTACAAGTGTGTCATCTACATGCCAAACACCCAGGCACAGTCAAAGATCGACACATTGAGGTTGTTGGGTGCCGAAGTGCACCCGGTTCCTGCAGTCGCATACACTGACCCCCAGAACTACAATCACCAGGCGCAAA
Source organism: Kodamaea neixiangensis (assembly GCA_030565385.1). Lineage (NCBI taxonomy): Eukaryota > Fungi > Ascomycota > Pichiomycetes > Serinales > Debaryomycetaceae > Kodamaea > Kodamaea neixiangensis. Next base: position 58,102 of record JAJMBT010000047.1, read on the forward strand.
GGCACGCAGACCTGTTGCAGAATGCCGTCTGGACAAACCAATTCGACAACGTCGCCAACAGACAAGCCCACATCGAGACCACTGGCCCGGAAATCTGGGCCCAGTTGGACGGAAAGGTCGACGCATTCACATGCTCGACAGGAACAGGTGGTACCTTTGCTGGTACTTCGAGATACTTGAAGAGTATCTCGAACGGACGCGTGCAGGCAGTTCTTGCCGACCCTCCCGGATCCGTGCTCTACTCGTACATCACCAACGGCACTCTTGAGAAGGAAGGAGGCTCGTTCACTGAAGGCATTGGCCAGGGCCGTGTGACAGACAACCTTAAGGACGACGTGGATATCGTAGACTACGCATTAAGAGTGCCTGACGAGGACCTGATCGCCATGTTGTACAGATTGTTGGACGAAGAAGGGCTATTTTTGGGAGGAACGGGCGCTCTCAACGTTGCTGCAGCTGTCAAGGTTGCTGAGAACTTGCCTGAGGGGTCCAATGTCGTGACCATCTTGGCCGACTCCGCCCACAAGTATGTTGACCGTATTTTCTCCAAGGAGTGGTTGAAGCAAAAGGGGTTGTATGAAGCTATTCCAGAAAACTTAAGAAAGTATGCTAGTTTATAGTCCTGGACTGGAAAATACATATGAAAGAGCACTGAATCAAGTATGAAGTACAATTCCAGCATGCAAATCCTCACCTACATAATGGCTGCGAAAAGTTCTAAAGATTATGAACACTGTCGGATATGACCCGGTCACACGGAACGAGCCAAGTGGTACGATTCTAGCGCCTCGAAGCAAGTTGGGCTTATAATTAGAGTGTCAAGGACCCTGTAGGGTGATGGATCTGGGGTGTGCATAATAAATGAAGTATAATATCGGTGACGATTAAACAATACAGAATTCATGGTGCGGACGGGAGAATGTGGGAGTGGTGGGCGACGGACTTGCAAAACCAAGAAGTGAAGTGGGTGATGGTTCAGCCTTGTATGTAGGCTTAGTTCAGGTATAAAATCTGGTGATATCCCGTAGTGGCTACCATAGGCAATCAATGAGCAACCTAGTGACCAACTGTAAGCACAGGTGACCCCCCAAAAGTAACTACATATTTTTGACAAAGCAAACCCTGTGTTGCTGTTCGAAAAACTTAAGAAATAAGCGTTAGACGCAAGATTTGCGGTGCGTCGATAGCTTCAAAGTGTCTGTTTATGTACCTGATGTACTCTAAATCAGAATGCTATTTTTGCAGAAGATGTGGTGATCCTGGGAGATAAAGGTTTGCGAGTTTGGGTGTACATTAGATGTGGAGATTATGTACCTGTGGTGTGCTTTGGTGTACTTTAGTGTGCTTTGGTGTGCCATAGTGTGCCGAAGGTATTGTTCTTTTGGTTGCTACAAGCTGCTATTTTCTGTTGCTCGTACTGGGTCACTGAAAATATATTGCTGTATCTGAATAGGTTATGGTACAGGGGTATAGCTAACAGCATAGGTTACCCGGTGCAGGGGTGTATTTCGTTCGATTCGTTCTTTGGCTCAAAGATGCCCAACGCTGTTGATACTTGATTTCCTGAGTTGGGTAAGTTAAGAGTCAAACATAACGATCTGTGCATATTCGGTTACAATCTGAGTTTCGTCTGTGTTGGATGGTCTTCAGTTATTTAAGACGAGTCAGCCTTGTGTTTCTGTTGTCAGTTATGCTTGGACTGGAACCACAATCACTTATCAGAATCATCATTGGAAGTCAGTTCCCCGAGTGAGTGAAAAACAAAGTAGTGATCGACATACCTCATGACTGATATCTTAGTCCAGTGGACACATCACTCGACAAGCTACAATAGATTCTAAATAATCATATCATAAGGAGTACAGACCTTACCTACTCCTCTCACGGAAGAACGCACTTGGTACTGCGAACTTCTCCTCTCACACTTCTCCTGTTTTCACTCTCACAGTGCTCATCCATTCTCGTCTAATCCCCTCCTACACTTATTCTCAAATTGCTGCGAAAAATCAAAAAACTCAAAAACTCAAATCAACGTCAAACAAAACCAACATAACTTTCACACATTTTCTCATACTTCACTGCAATCAACTAATAAAATCATAACCACCAACCTCCCTTTTTTACCATCTCCACATCTCACCCGAAACATTAAATGACTTCCCCTCCAACTCGTATTTCCATGTCACCCTCCGCAATGAAAATTTCGATTGTCGTGTGAGTACCCAATCATTACAATCCTCATCGTTCCCACCACTACACCCATCGTGTCGCCCACTGCATTCTTGATCCCCTTACAACTCGTCCTGTCAACCTGTTTTATTCCTGCCCCTGCTCAGCTTTTTCTCAAGCCTATTACTTCCCCATTCTTCTTCCCCGTTTGCCTCCCTGTGTCTCAGACCCAAAAAAAGTGGTGTCTTGAAAGAAAAAAATGCAAAAACTGTGCATCACTTTGCTTGAAAGAGACAACCAACTCGGTCCATACATCAATACAACACTGGCAGCACTCTAATCGAGCCACCATCCAATAGCCTCCCGCATCGCGACACACTTTCCACCCTCTTTTCTCTCCTTCTGTTCGTGTGCCATAGTGTCTCAGTATGGAACAGCAGATTCTTCAGGCAGTGGAAATAGCGCTCAGTGGCACTGCCGACGCGGTGTTGATGACTCAGGCTCTAGAATTTGCTAATCAGATCAAAGGCAGCGACGAGGGTTACGAACTGTGCTTGCAGATCTTGACCAAGTCCGTCAACAGCGACATCAACGATGGCCTTAAGTTTTTCATCTACCAAGCTATCGAGGAGAAGATCGACCGCTTAACCCTAGACTCCCAGCAGCAGCAGCAGCAACAACAGGAGCTATACACCATGAACACCAAGCTCTTTGCCATCCTCCAGGGCTACGTTGCCAACAACATCAATGACAAAACACACTTGCGTAACAAATTTGCACTGATCATGGGCAAGCTCTTCAGCGCAGTGTACCTCCAGGTATATCCTTCCTTTTTGAAGGACCTCGTGGGCCAAGTCTTGTCCACCAACAAACCCGTGGCTGTAGATTACTACACTCGTATCATCATCGCGATTCATTCTGAAATAGGCGATAAGTTTCTCGCCAGAAGCAACGAAATCTTTGACAGAAACACACTCCTTAAGGACGCCATTCGCGCCCAGGACATGAACCAATTGGTTGCAACATGGTTTGGCATCTTGGGCCTGCCCCAGTCTCACAGCGATGATGTATTGAACAATACCTTGAAAATTATAGGCCAGTACATCACATGGATGGAAATCAGTTTGTTTATTCTGCCTGAATGTACCGCCCTGGTGTTGCAGTATTTTAAACGTGAAGAGCAACGCAAAGAATGTTGCTTGACTTTACAGGAGATAATCTCCAAGAAAATGAAACCGGCCAACAAGGTCGAGTTGGTGGGACTCCTCGACTTGACGAACGTCGTGGCCAACAATATAAGCTCGCAAGACACAGAGGACATTGAGTTTATGGAGTACGTAGCCAAATTGCTCAACCAAATAGGTATCGAGTTGGCCATCGCAGCAGAAGCAGAACCAACCAACGAGTTTGTCCAACTCGTCAACTCGCAGCTCTTCAAGCTCTGGCCGTTGATCTTCAACTTCTTGGCTCACGAGTACGACGATGTTTCGCAGCATGTCTTTCCCTTCATCCAAGCTTACTTGTTGTTGTGCAAGAAAATCCCAAGTTTGATCTCGATCGAGCTTTTGTCGACATTGTTGAACAAGGTGATTTTAAAAATGAAGTATGACGACGATGATGATGGGCTCAACACAGATGGGGAATCCGAGCACGAAGAGCAGTTTCGCGAGATTAGAAGTAAATTGAAGAATGTACAGGACACGATTGCAGGCCTCAAGCCTGAGCTCTACTTGGAAGCAATTCCAATCGTCGTTAACGAGTCCATCTTTAACAATGATGAAAAGTCGGTTGACTGGCGTAAGTTGGAGTTGGGCCTCTTTGAGCTTAGCAACTTCCTGGAAAGTGTGCGTAACAACTTGATCAATCTTCCTAAAGGCCAGGTGAACCAGAGTAAACCGCACTTGATCTTCCAGGAGTTCTTGATCAAGTTGATCAACTCGAACTTTATCATCAACGTCAATCACCCTAAAATTCAGATTGGTTTTTTCGAAATCATTGTCAAACACTATAGTTTCTTGAGCAGTACAGCAAACAACGAGATATTGATCGACCGTATCTTGGAGATATTTACAAGTCCGTACGGGTTATTCAACGAGCTGGAGAATGTGAGATTGCGGAGTTGGTACCTCTTCTACAGGTTTGTTAGGTTGACTAAACCAATCTTGCGCAACGAGGCGTTCATCGAGAACCTCATTGTCAAGTTGCAACCATTGCTTGTGATAAAAGCTGAATTGCCATCCAAAGACGAAGAAGAACTAAACGAGTCCTCAACCTTGTTCAACAGCCAAATCCATCTTTTCGAGACGATTGGAATATTGGTAGCCCTTATGTCTAACCAGATGCTTGCAATCAAGCTAAAGTTAATCGATTTGGTATTCCAGCCACTTTTCAATGACTTGGAGAGTTGTGTTGGGCAGCTGGAGCAGGACAAGTTGCGCGAACCACTCATTTCGATACAGGCACACCACTCGTTGATGGCCATCGGAACATTTGTGCGCGGCTTTGACTACGAGCACCAAAGTCTGAATAAAATCACGCAGGAATTGATCGAGAAGGTCAGCAATGCTGCACAGGTGGTTCTCATCACCTTGGAAAACTTTCCTAAACACGAGATGGTGCGTGATGCGTCGCGGTATGCGTTTGCACGTTTCATTCCTATCTTGAAGAACCAGATCAACACCCACTTGACCAAGTTGGTGACCCTTATTTTGGGTGCAAGCAACTTAAAGATCACCGAGTTGTCCGACTTTCTCTCATTCATGGGGCAGGTTGTGCATTACTTGCAGAGCGACAGTAATATCTACCTGTTGATTAACAACTTGTTGACACCTACATTCAACAAGATCTTTGAGATGTTGGGAGCATCAGAGAGCAAAGCTGCAGGTAGCGGCAATCTCAGCACAGTCAACGGGAGCTCGCCTTCGCCGTCGCCTACAGGAGACATTATCATCCCTGATCTCATCAGGGATAAGAACCAGCTCAAGAAAGCCTTCATGAACTTTTTGAATGCCCTTGTCTTAAACCATGCATCGAGTTTGTTGATCACAGAAAGCAACAAGCCCAAGTTCCCAGAGGTGTTGACTCGTCTTTTCGACTACGCCTACGACTTGAGCGAGACATCTGTTCTGAAGATGGCGTTCACGCAGTTGGTGAACATAGTCAATGTATTTGGCAGCAGCGGGAAGATCAATGACCCAGAGGACAAGTACAGTGGTACTCTTGCCCCTGTTGAGGGTATCGAAGAGTTCCTCATGGAGAAGGTGACCAAAGTGTGCTTTGAGTTGCCGTTCCAGAACCAGGAATTCAACATCAAGGACGCGCAGTACCGATTAATAGCACAGGAGATTTCCTGGTTATTGAAGACGTTCCAAGAACGCAAGGGCGACACGTACGTGAACTACTTGGTTCAGTACTTGAGTGGAATGGGGTTGTCGCAAGACTTGATGAACGACTTTTGCACAAACTTGGTGAAGTTAGACGCAAAGGCCTTCAGAAAGTACTTTGTCACGTTTGTGACGCTGTTGAAGGGGAAGTAACGACCCACAAAAAGCATTTATAGATTGATACACGGGATTCATGGGATATCCCTCTGCATAATGGCCCTAGTGTCAACCTTTGGCAGTAGCTGCCGTTGTATAAAGTGTGCAAATAAACAGTATGAGCAAACAGTACGATTTGTGGAGAAGGTGGAAGAAGGTGTATAAAACAATAGCTAATGAAAGATTTGTACAAGTCTAATAAATTGTCTAGAGAGGTAATGTAAATGTATATCAGAGTATGAGGTGAGCTGAATCCAAAGTCCAAGACTCCAATCACTCTATCCTCCTCCATACATTGACATTTTGCAGGCTCTTTGTGTGACACTGAGAAATTTTCAATGAGATGAGACCCAAACCGCAGTACTCAAACTACATTGAATACATTTTATTTTAGTTTTCAAACGTAAAGGTAACGATACAATGGTCAAAAACATAGATGGAGACGAGGTTGAGGTTCCTCCCAAGAGCGAAGAGGAGCTTCGTTTGGAGCGTCTTGTTTTTGGGGACCTTTCTGGATTCGAAGCCAACTTGAAGCAGGTGGAAAACTTATATGAGTACTCTTCCGATGAGCAGGAAGGAGACGATGGAATAGAGGTTTCTGATGGAGATGACGATGAGATTAATGGAGTTGAGGATGACGAATTGTACTTTATTGATGAGAATGCCAACCCAGATAACAATGACTATCAAATGGACGTGGATGAAGATGTAGATGTCGAAGATTACAATGAAGATGCATGGGAAGACAGCGACGATGAAAGATTAAATATCTCATTGGCTGGTTCAGATAGAATGAAGAAGTTGAGACAACTGGAGAACGACGCTCAGATATCTGGAAAGTCATACATAACAAGATTAAGATCACAGTTCGAGAAGATATACCCAAGACCTGAATGGATCGATAAGTTGGAAGACGAAGACAAGTTTGCAGGAAATGCCTCTGACGATTCTGACGTGGAAATGGGCGACGAAGAAGAACAACAGAACGTACAGGACAATGACACGAACGCTCTCATGAAGATCATGGAAACCACCCAAAAGTTTATTGTCACAAGCCAACTCAAGCTCCTTCCAGCCCACAAATTAGCGATTACAAGGTTGAAGGACGCAAACTACCAGAAATTGTCCAAGTCTGGTATCCAGTCGTTATCGTTCCACTACAGTCACCCGTTACTTTTGACTGGTGGCTTCGACAAGACATTGAGAATATATCACATTGACGGAAAGATAAATAACTTGGTCACCTCATTGCATTTACACAACACACCTATCATGACATGTCAATTCTCTCCATTGGGCAGTGACAGCTCCACAGTTGACGAGAAGAACTTGGTTTTCGCTGCAGGTAGAAGAAAGTACATGAACAAGTGGGACTTGAACAATGGAGAAGTGGAGAAAATCTCGAGATTGTACGGAAATGAACAGTATCAACGTTCTTTCGAATACTTCAAAGTATCTCCAAAGGGTACCTTCATTGGTTTGAGTGGTTCCGGAGGATGGGTTAACATCTTGAATGGATCAACTGGACAATGGATCAAGGGATTCAAGGCAGAAGGAACGGTCGTGGACTTTGAATTCTCACACGACGAGTCCTTCATGGTGGTGATAAATAGATCGGGAGACGTTTGGGAGTACGACTTGGGCTCCAGCTCAGGGTCCAAAATATTGAGGAGGTGGAGCGACGAAGGAGGTGTGGGAATAACTAAGATCGCCCTCGGAGGTCCAAAAGATCGCTGGATCGCTATTGGTTCGAACAACGGTATCGTGAACCTCTATGACAGAAATACATTTGGAGAAAACAGAGTCAAAGCCTTCAAGGTGGTTGAGAATTTAGTTTCTGCCATCACCACTTTGAAGTTCAGCCCAGATGGCCAGATATTGTGTGTTGCGTCGAAAACAAAAAGAGATGCTTTGCGTTTGGTGCATTTGCCAAGCGGAACTGTATTCAGCAACTGGCCAACAAGTGGTACGCCGTTGGGTAGAGTGTCTGCCGTTGACTTTTCACCAAATAACGAAATGTTGGCAATTGGTAATGAAGGTGGTAAGGTGACCTTGTGGAGATTGGGTCATTATTGATAGAACTTTAGAGCTGCCATCTAGAGGTAAAAATGTCTATCTCTGCATAGTATAGATTAATAAATCATTGAAGACGAGGCACCTTTAGTTGGTTGCAAACATACAAATTAATTATCAAAGTTTGATCCCTTCCAAATAACCCCCGCCCACCCCAACGAGAGCAGCAGGTTACTCATAGCATCAACGTGGTCAACCTCTCTATAAAGTCTTACTTCGTACTCTTCACAGATATTCACGTGCCTAAACACATGACCAGTATATATTGAATGATTTTGAAAACTTTTAACAATTAACTACACTACATAATGGGAAGATTCATTGGAGCCCCGTAAGTCTACTCGATCGATTCACAGGTATAACCAGCATACTAACGCAAACAGAAAAGGGCATGATCGTTACCGTGATCCTGTTACTCATCAAATGACCCCTGCATTGTACAGAGTTAGAGCTCCATTCTTTTGGCGTAACACGATTGGCTTGATAATTGCTAGCACCATCCCCGTAGGTGTCTACTTGTACACTTGGCAGATGTTGAATAAGGATGATCTTGCAGACATTCCTATTCCTCCAATCTCAGAATCGGAATTGACCAAGTTGAGGGAGGAGTACGAGTCGAAGAAGAACTAATCGTTCAGTCCTTGTAAATAGTTATTAGCTAGATGCTACGTATAAGTCAATAATGACATGTTAAATATCTATAAATTTAGAATGTATTCCCGAAGTTCATCTATCGTTAAATAATATACACTAGTGCTCGTACATGGACACTCCCCGAACTGGGTATGGAGCAGATTCTGGTGAAGCTGACCGACTTTGTGGAGGTGGCGGTCTCCTGTTGGGAGGCTGGAACTCATTAGAGGGAAGAAGCGACGTTTGGCTTTCGAATGGGTTCACCTGCCCAGATTGGTCTCTTCTTTCGTGGTTCACATGTTCATCACTTGGGTTGGAGTATTTTCTTAAGAACTGGTCTGTTGCCGTGCTTCTATGATCAGACGATCCAGTCGAATTGTTTCTCAGCGCGTGTGGAGAGTACTCGTGCGGTGCAACCGGTAATGCGTAGGTATTCCAGTCGTTCTGTGCTACATAAGGCGATTCCCTAGAGTTGGAGTTGTTTCTCAGGGAGTTGCTGCTGCGGTCATTAAAGTGACCATCGAACAATGGAGATGTAGTGCCGACAAGAGCAGAATTGGAGTTGTTTTCCTCTCTATACTGGTATGGTGCAGTTTCGTTATATGATGAGTTGTATGGGTCGTTAAATGTTGGACTGTGTCTTGAAGTTTCGTAATGTTGTTGAGGGTTGGGCTCAGTGTATTGTGGAGTCGGCTCGTTAACCACGGGTTGGTATGAGGTCGACTGATTAAACATAAGCGAATCGTCGAATGCAGGTTGGTGGTTGTATTGTGGAACAGGATCAGCGAATGTCGACTTCTGCGAAGGTTGAATAGTGGTGGCTCCGCTACTTTTCAGGGTCATCGAGCTACTACGAGGTGCGGTTCCCACTAGAGGCGGTCTCAGTGTGACTCCACTTGGTAGTATGCTCATTGGGATCGACGAGCCCAAGGTCGTGGTTGTACCTTGGGTTTTAACCTTTGTATGCACTTGAGCCTGTTGAGGAGGTTTTCTATCATATGTCAATGAACTCAGAGATCCAGATCTTTCCTTATAAGAGGCCAAGCTATGGCTTTCAAATGGATTCTGAGTGGTGATTTTGCTCGAGTAGGATTCCTTGGGGGCGTTCCTGTCCAGGAATGGGTTCTTGGAGGTATCTGATGTGGCTAGTGTGTGCGCCGTTCCCTTAGTTCTGTACAACTTTTTGTTGTCGTTATGAAGCGAGTTGTTACTGTAGTCGGGCAAGGTAGTGAATGTAGTTGCTTTACTAGCAGATCTTGGTTTCTTTCCTCCAAAGTAAAGATGGTTGTCTTCTTCTTGTCTCAACTTTGTTCTGTTTTTCACCACAATTAACTTGATACCTCTGTTAATTACCAGACAGTTGTACTTTTTGAGTGACTTGAAACCTCTGTGGCGTAATTTGATCTTGAGAACAGGGAAGAAGAGCATTCCCAAGACAAACTTGAAGAAGAAAAAGGACCAGATGATGACCGATATGCACATGAGAGATAAAACAATGGCCAATGTCAAGTTAGTCGTGGCGATGTTTTTAATGTTGAGCAAGATGTTGCTTTGGTAGTTACCTCCAGTTGCGTAGTATCGCAATGTTAGAATATTGATAACCTGTCTAGGCGTGTCTGCAATCAAGATTTGTGGTGCCAGGATGATTTCTCCGTAGCAGAAGAAGCATGCCCAGTCAAAAGAGTTGTCGTGTTCTATCAATCTGAAGAAACAGTGGTAGTTGTACGACCGTACAATGTACAAGTTTCTTGTGATAGGGTCGAGGTACCCAAGGGCAATGTTCTTGGTGCGGTACGTGTGAACTGACCAGATAAATCGGTATGCTAGCAAGCAAAATTGGAAGATGATACAGGCTGTGAAGATCCACTTAGCTGTCTTGTAGGCGTACGGTTGCACCTCATTACTGGACCAATGATGGAAGACAAGAATGGTAACACACGTATACATATCAACACCCAACAAAACGATCGATAAGATGATGAGTATCCACTCGTACATGTATGAACCTACAGACCCCCCAGTGGTATTGTTAAAGGAGTCAACATCCACAGCATCAAAAGTCTCCTCGGAAAGATCAAGCTTCCGAATCTGCGACTTGACATTAAAGTGATTGGCGTCCATCCTCCTGGTTGTCCTCACACTATCTCCAAGTATCAAATATCAACAGCAAATGAATGAATGAGAGTCTGGAATGCGTTTGATTCTTTAAAAAATCCACGCGAAAAATCTGAGGGCGTGCAAATTCCTTGACTTTGCAGGTGCTCAAGGTTCGATGATCAATATGAGCTTACTAGTTCTTATGTCTTAGCTTCAGTTCTAAGATTTCAGTTCTAAGTTCTATAACCCTTAATCTTTATTTAACGAGTATTCTTTTCAAAGTTTAACTCCTGTTAACTACAATACTTTATCTGTATTGAAAATGTTTGGGAATTGTTTTGAGAATGTTTCAGACTGAGAAGGATTGAATTGTGTTGAGCCCCTCAAGGGCGAAAGTCTGGAATCTTTCAGGTTTAAATATAACGCAGTTTCCCGACATCATCTGTGGATGCTCCAAAGTGACCACACTGAATGAACGCAAATGAAACTCTAAGAGATCCACTTTTGATAAAGGTTTGTTGCCATTTTTAGATTGCATTTACGGCTGTTTATCTTCGAGCTTGACTCTTAACCATCGATTTGAGCATGTAGAGCATGGAGAAGCGAGTGAATAGCAAATAGAGTGCTGAGAAAGACGTTACTTCAACGGCGATCAAAGGGTGCTGGAGCCAAGACCACGTAACTGTAGGATTCGGGGCGGTCGTGAACAGGATGGAACCATGTTGAATCTAATTTATAGTTCTGATTGTTGGTTGTGGGGAGACAATAAATTGGCCTTTTGTAGTAAAGAGATTAAGGTTTATTCAGGGTATGGGGTGGTTCTAGAAGAAATATACGAAGTAGCATCTGTAGAGGTAGATTTAATGTAATGCTGGAGTGATGATTTGCGGGGAGAACGTTAGAGATCAGAGCTTTAAATATAGAGTCGAAGACTCTATTTGAGATCCATGAGAGGGAGATGTATAGTATAGCGAGGATGTTTTCGATGAAGGAGATGTATACATTATTGAAGATGTGCTCGCATGAGACTTTACTGAAACATTGGACCAATTTAAGGAGCCTCACTTATAAATTAGCGAGCCGTAAAGCAATCTGATCAATGAAATTGTATGATCAGATAATAATACCTCCTCATCAAAATGCCCTGAGTCGCATCTCAAGATAACCCATGGCTCTAAATGGTTACGTATTTCTATTGTACTGATAATGTAGTGAAATTATGCCCAGAATTATGTGCTCAGCCCTACGTGCAAACTTGATCATGATATTGTGCGAGGATCCTCTTTGGGATTAGCACCATAGTATCTCCCACTAAATGTTTCCTCATTTAGATTCTCCCTGTACCTTTAAAAGCGCCTACTTTCCCATTACTTTCCCACTAATTGTTTTGTTCCTCCCACCAATTCTCACGTCTCTCTCACCAATTCTCATTTTCCTTGCACTAATTCTTTTTTCCCATCGCTAATTCTTTTTTTCCTGCCGCTAATTCTCATTTTCCTCCCGCTAATTCTCATTCTCCTCCCGCTAAGTTTTCTCTCACTAACCCCTTCCAAATCATTTCTCATTCTTTTCCCAAAATTTTCACAACAACCATGTCCTTCAGTCCCGAGCAGATCATTGAGCAGCTCGACCAGGCCCGTAAATTGGCCTTGTCGGACGTGAAGACATACCCCCAGGTCTTACGCCAAATCCTCCAGTTCCTACCCAACCCAGAACCAGCGATCCAGGACTGGTGTGTGCGTTTCCTTCGTGAGTCGTTTGTTGATGATTCAGGCTACTCTGGCCAACCAGTCTCCGAAAACAAGCTCAGCCTTTCCGTTAAGGTCGATCTTGCAATCGATTCCTTGGATGCTCTTATCCAGTTGTCACAAACCCGCGATGTGCCCACCCTTCGTAATGTCATCAACGTTGCTAGTGTTGTATACCGCCTAGTCTTTAAGTACGTTGCCGATAATGACGGCTGTAATCAAGTCTGGAGCAAGTTGACCGAGTTGAAGAATTCTCTTGTCAACAAGTTCCAGCTGAATTTCCCCTTGCCTCCGTCTGACAACGAGGAGTACGACTTGATGAGGAACTTGGGAACAAAGTTAGAATTGGTCAAGTTCATCATGATCGTAATTGACTATCAATCAAAGTCCACCGTCATCGGTGCGAACGGTTCGAACGGTGCACCTTCCACCTTCAACCTCAATAACGTCAGCTCATCGCACTCACTCATCAAGTACGCAAACATGGAGTACGAATCACTGAGTCTCTTGGAAATGCTCCTCAAAACATTCAACCGCGACGTCTTGGTCGCACCGCTCATCACAGCAACTCTCAACCACTTTATTATCATCATGAAACGTAAACCACAGTACGTAACCAAGGTCCTCAACGTGGTGCAAGACTTTGACACTAATAAAAAACTCCAGTCAAACTATCAGAGCGTCGAGCAATTCAAGCTCGCTAAGAAGTATGTCGACCGTGTGCTAAAAATATTCATCCAGCACTTACAGAAGCACAACTTGGTTCCTGTAAACTACCAAAGTGCCTTGAACAAACGCGCAATTGCATTAGTGGACAGAGGAAACGACATACGTAAGAAGAATATCTTCAGTATCAACGACCCCAGCATCAAAAAACGCAAGTTTGAGGGCTTCCTCAACAACTCGAAACGCTTGAAAACGGGAGAGGCCAACTACCAAAAGTTGTACTGCTTGAACGACGTGAACAACGAATTGAATAACTTTGACTTGACCACCGTTCCTCAAAACATCTTGGCCACTATGGTGGTGACAGCTTTGCAAAGAGCACTGGTGCTGAAATTGACCAAGGCTTTGGAAATTGTTAGTGACCGTTACTTGAGTGTTGTGGCCGTGAATGGAGAGGTCAAGGAGGAAGAAACAGAAAACCAAAATGGCGAGTCAAATGAGAACGATGAAGACGATGAAGACGACGACGAAGCTGCTCAAGCTTATAATCCAGAAACAGTGTACACTCTTCCACCACCAAAAGACCTTTCGTTCCAAGACAAAAAACAACACATTTCCATCATTATTAAGAACTTTTTTATGTTGGCCAACTCTACTGTACCCGACGAGGTTGCTGACGACGCCGTAACAGACAACCTGGTGCACTCTGATTTAACAAAAATAGCCATCAAGTCCTGGAAGAAGGACAGCTGGTTGATTTTATTAACTCGTTTGGCCACTAGGGGTATGAGGAGCACTCAACTGGAGAGCCCAGACGCAAAGAACAACGACGAGATGAGCGACATGGTTAGAAACGCCATCTTTGATTACTTTTTGGACTCGATCCATGCACGGATCGACCTTATCATCGAGTGGCTCAACGAAGAATGGTACTCTGAAAAGGTATTCAACGAACTGATCAACGAAACGGGAACACCAGTATATATCAAATGGGCTGGAAAAGTATTGGACGCCATGATCCCGTTCTTGGAGCCAAATGACCGTAAGATTTTCATCAGATTGCTCAGTGACTTGCCGTACTTGAACGCAGACTTGGTGGGACGAATAAAATCGTTGATTTTGGACCCAATCAGATCAAAAATCGGCTTTTTGTCATTGCAGTTCTTGATCATGTATAGGCCACCGGTCCGGAAGGTGTGTATCGAGATATTAGAGGAGTTGACGAAACTGGACCAGGAGGATTTGAAGGAGGAGGCAACAAAGTTGTTGACAAAGTACCAATAGTAAGTGAGGTACTGATTAGCTTCACTAGAGATGCAGCTATTCTACAGTAGCATTAAATAGAACATTTATAGCACGTATGGATATGTGAGGTTAGACATCAAATTGAGAAGGACTTCAGTCTATTGAGTAGGAAGTTGAGGCGAGGCAGTATGAGAGGAAAAAAGCAGAAGTCCAACCTCAATCAGAAGCAATGAGAGAATTAATTATGTATTGAGCAAGGAGAAGCAAATAGTCCAATGGTTAATGGATCTCATTCGCCCAATAAAGTTCTTCCAAACACCCCATCATCTTAAAAAAATTCGCAGCCATTTTGCACCATTGAGTTATTGTCTATACGATTTCAGGAGTGAAAGTAAAAGTAGATAAGAATAATGACTCCAGTATAAACATTTGATGAAGTAAACCAAGTTAGCCTTATTTATTTATTCATGAAGTTGTCCTTCAATGTGTTGGTTACGGAGTAGACATAATTATGACCGTTCTGAACATATGATTGAATGTAGTCGCCAGACCGAACTCATACCTTCTCTAAATTGAGCCAAACTGTCTAAGTTGCATCAATAGCAGAATAGCATCTACTACCACTCGATAACCATCAATTTTCCTTACAAACAATGTAAATCTAGCCCTCCTTTCTTCTCCTTCAGTACTCCCTTCTGCGCTACCAAATTGTTTCAAAGAATCGTTTAAGCCCAAAAGAAAACAGATTCAAATCAACCCGCAAGAGCATTCCATTAACATGAACAACAGCATATTTGGGTCTGATGATCCTTGGGAGAATGGTTGGGCCAATGAGAGCACCCCTGCCGAACAGAATCCCTTTGGATCTTCATTTTTGTCGTCTTCCCAATTGTTACAGGGAAACTCTTTGGTCACCCACAACTCCACCGCCACTGGTCCAACCCTTACCAATCCAACATCCGATTCGCAAGACGATGATGAGGGTAGTACCCCAGAGTCATTCCAGCAACTCTATAGTGTATTGGGCCTGAAATTGAGCAGCACCCCTGCTTTGGATTCAGAGCTCTTTGACAAGTTAGTCGAATGGGGGTTCCTTTCTGGTTATCAAAAGACCAAGATTATGGACATTTGCTACGACCATGCATTACTTCCAGCATCGTTTGAGAAGAACTTCTACCTTATTGTGGGATTGATAAGCTTGGAGATCGATGTCCCCGGGACCGGCGACTACGTTTCATTGCAGTTCAAAAAGAACCTGTTACCAGAATTGCCTCTGGGGCTTGTCGATAAGTTCAAGACAAAACCCAAGACAAAAGAACCGATAGTTGACCCCTTGACTGCACAATTGGCTGAAAGTACACTTGAAGATACCTGGGACTCGCAGCCTTCCGAAGCCCGTGACAAACAAACTAACGAGACCTCGATAAACAGATCTCCAAAGCAAGCCAAACAAGAACCCATAGACAATGCTGAAATCAACAAGTACATCGACGAAATCCGCAACAAGTTCACCCCATTGGTGAACAGTGCAGACGGAATTAAAATAAAAGAAGTTCCTGAGAAAGAGGGCCTCTTGTTCAAGCACATCAACTACTACATCACACACGATCTCAAACTAGGCATGAATGGACACGGAGGGACCAAGAAAGTGACAAGACGATACTCGGATTTTGTGTGGCTCCTAGAGTACTTGTTGCAAAAGTATCCATTTAGAGTTATTCCAGGTTTACCACCAAAGAAGTTTTCAGGTACGTAGCAAGCTTTGATTTATCAGTTGACCATTTACTAATCTATTATAGTAGGATCTTCGCCAGATTCGCAGTTTTTACAAAGAAGGCGTCGTGGATTGCATCGTTTCCTCAACCAGTTAATCAAGCACCCTGTGCTCAAGGAGGAGCCTGTTGTAATAACGTTCCTCAGTGTACCCACGGACATCCTGACGTGGCGCAAGCAAGCCAAGATTGACTACTCTGTTGAGTTTAAGGGTGTGAAGATCCAGACGCAGTTCATCAACCTGATTTGGCCAACGATTGGCAAGGAATTTTTAAGTACGTGGAGCAAGGCAGACGAGACCGTGAACCGGTTGATTGAAACATGGACACGCATAGTTTTGCTTGTAGAGAGGTACGAGAAACGCCAGCAGCAAGTGCGGTACGACAACAACAAGTTTGTAGAGGTGTTAGGGGTGTTCAGAGAAAACAACGACAGCTTGTACCCATCAGAGCCAGGGACGATTTTGGGAGACCAAAACAAGGACGACATCAACTCCATCAACGACTCGCTCTCGCAATTGTCGGACTTCTACAGCAAGTCGAGCAAGTTGCTCATTGACGAGAGCTACTCGATCAACACCGCCATCTTGGAAAAGTTCAAGAACTACTTGGACTACTTGTATTCGTTGCAGGAGTTGTTTGAAAGAACTAAAAGACTCTCAGTCAACAACATTCCTGCTCTCGAGAAGAAGATCAGCGACAACCAACAGCATTTGAACAAGTTGAGCACTGAGAACCTGGACATCAAAGCGTCTGAGTTGGCTAAGTTGCGGCAGGTCATTTTTAACGACAAACAGGAGATCTTCAGACAGTTGAACAATGATTGGTTGATCAAGGAGTGCTGTTTCGAGGAGTTCATCATGTTCCAGGAAACACAGTACTTGATCAGCGAATTATGGGTTGACTGGTCTCGTGGACGTTTCAAGTTCCAGGAGAAGGTATTTGGATTGCAGGAAGAGTTGAGTGGGCAGATAGAGAATGAGATGCCGTTGAGGAGATAGGTCCTATTAGACTAGTTAATTAATCATATGGCAGATAATAGTGGATTGTAATTGCTGTGTGAGAATCTTTAAATCCTTAGGCTAGTTATACATTTATTTGCCTTATAGTTGGAATACTGCTGGAAGGATATATAGTTTACATTAATAGTAGCATTAATTATACTCTGAATATCAAACTATCTTCAACAAAGTCAAAGTCAATAATTGAGAGGTGTGATGAGCGTTATACCTGCCATAGTTCTAGAGGGTTTCTCGAAGAGACTTTTTGATCGTTATCATCTCCCAATCTCCTACTTTAAGAATAGATCAACTAGTCTGTCAGTTAGGTGCATCATAATAACTGGGGCAAGATGCTAACCTTGTACGTTTCTGTTTAAGAGCTTTATTGCATTTTATCAGCACCTTTCAGTACCTAACGGTACGATTAAACATCAGCTGTCTCAATTCCCATCCTACTCTCCCATTCCACAACCAACCCATGATTTCCAAGCTCTAAGTCATCCCCAAAATACTTCCGGTCCAACACACTGGTTATTCCCAACTCCTTTTTAGCCTTCCTAATCAACTCCTCATCTCCACTAACAATTACCTTACTAAGGATACCTCCTACACGGATCCCCAACTCAGCACCTTTTGGAAACGCAGCATCAAAACCTTGCTGTAATCCTGTGGCCTTGGCCAGTGAGAGCCCATCCAAGTACCCTTGCTTCTCATGACTTCGCTTTACATCAGCATTCGCTTCTACCTCTTCGTCCCCCCAGATGTCGTCTTCCTCGATTTCCAGTGTCTTCTGGTTCAGTTCCTCAAAATCACCTCCAGCACTCCCAACTCCGTAACCAGCACTCTCGCCACCTTCCTTAACACCACCACTCACCCCTTCGCCACTCCCACTATCCTTAACCTTACAACAGCCCTCACTTTCACAAGCCATCTCTATCACTTATCTTCGCATCTGACGACATTGAAATTTTGCTGGCTTCACATTAAAAAACAACAATAGCAAGATTCATCTTTTCATCAAGAGGCTTTAGAATAGTACAATCTGCGTTATAGAATTGGGTGCTGGTAACTTAATAGTGCAGACGAACCTACCACTACTACTTGCATTCAAGTTTCAATCGCCGTAGCGTTTTAGAAGATCTTGTTGTGATCCCACTGTGGAGATGGCCGCCAACATTATAACACAGGTCAGCGAAGAGACCTATGCGCCTGCCTCGTACACCGAGTCCAACAGCAACATAGACTACAACTCGAAGATCTATTTGAATGTGCGTGGCACTGAATTTGTCATTACCCGTGATGAGTTGATGCTGCTTCCCGAGAGCATCTTGCTCTGTTTGTTTCCCAACGGAGTGTTTTTGGACATGAAGGGTCAAGTGATCACCAATTTGACTGAAGACGACGTGGTTAGTGTTAATTTTGACCAGGCGTGCTTCCAATACATCATGGATGTGTTTAGTGAAGCACAACGCGACTTGGAGGCTCACTCCGCGAACGATCTGCCGCAGTTGACCCCAACACACTCGAACGTAGGCCTCCACCCGTCCATGCTGCACGGGTCTAAGCAACAGATCCAAGAGAACGTGCTCCAGAACAAGCCAGCCATCATCGTGTTGCGCGAGGACTTGGACTACTACGTGATTCCGCCAGTAAGCGGATTGAGCGCAGACAAAATCAGAGAAATCAAGTTGGAGGTGGCACACGCGCTTATCCGCAACCAGTCCATCTTCAGTGGCTTGGGGTTCCAGCCCGAGTTGCCTCCGACTGTGAACCAGGTCTTGGGGTCTGCCGAACAGCACTTGTTTGATATGTTGTGCACGTCGGGCTTCGATCTGCGTGGGTCCTGGGGCAACAGACTGTTGGAGCCATCCAAGTGTGTAATTTCGCTGTTGCTGTTGGTGCGCTTGAAGACGCACTCAAAGGACAAGCTGAGTGTGGCGAGTGGCGCAAGCACACCGCCAGAATCACCACTGCTCGCTCCAGTGACACTGAATGCTTCTGGAAGACTGAGACTGAGACTGAAGATTGCACTGTTTGCCAGCAGCGCCACACGGGCCGCGCTGCGCTCGCTCCTGAAGCTGAGAAAGCACCCAGAAAACACCAACCCCCTGAAATTGTTGTTGTTCTGGCGCAAACCAGCACGTAAGTGCTGGTGGCTGAACCAAACCGTCGAAGTAGAGTTGAACGACCCGTCTGGAGACAACAAGAGTATGAAAGTGAAGGTGCACATTAGACGTGTGTGGACCTTGGAGTTATCAGTGGTGGGTATTCAGTAGGACATGTATTGCTAATAAATTGACTAATAACGTATAGAAATTGATGAGATGTAGGTGGGGAAAGTTGTATAGCTTTTTCAGTGCAACTGGTTAAAGAATGAGCTCTAAAATAAATATGACACTGCCAGATGTTTGGGAGTATGAGAGTTAGCACTGAATTTGGTAGGAGTGAAAGCATATGGAAATGACAGAAGTAGACCACCAGTCGTTCTTTATTGAGCTTAAGTTGGTCGTAATAACAGAGAATTGTATTGAAAACGAGCTTGGCACACCGTTGGACTTGTTCCACACAGAAGATCTGATCAACTGATGTGCATGAGGACGAATGTTGAAGATGTTGACTTCAGAAATTTCCAGCATTGGAGTCTACACTTGAAAATCTAGTTGACTCAGCGAATATTAAGATTAAGGGTAAATCGTAGTGGAATATAATTATATAGATAAACGTTTGCCATGATTTGAGCTTGTATGTAAAAGGTTACGAATGAACGAGTAGTAGGTTACGAGCAATAACTGTAAGAGCAAATGCGCTGAAAACTTTGAGAATTGGTCAGGAGTGTAGTAGAGATGTTGATTAGCATCAATTATACAAGAAGTGAGAAGAAAAGCGGGTTATCTTGTAGCCATAAAGAGTAGTTTTACATCGTGATGGAAGAATGTGAAGGATGGCGACCAACCCTCGTGTAGTTTATTGAATAGTCTGATTTCTTTAAAAGTGGTAGTGGTACCCCGATTTAGCCTAGTTCTTTGGAGATGGCATCGCTTCTAAGAGTTTTCTTGATGGCTTGAGTGCAAGATTAGAGACTTGAATCTCAGGGGCCTACATTGGTGATGCATGAGTTGCAGCCAATCACGTGCAGAGGTACGAGCACTGCGCTTTTCTGCAGCATAGTTGTACAAAAGTTGGCTTTCCAAATTTTTGCAGCAACTCCAAAAGCTGTGCAATTCTTTGACAAGACTATTGCAATAAAAGGTTTATGGACAAACCACAGGCTCGATGAATGAAATCTGAATTGGTTTCTATGAATGCGCATAGCCATTTGACGAACAGATGTGTTGACAGTTTCGTCTTCATTTTTTGTTGTTATGTTAGGGTTGGCACTGAGTGATCACAACTGTTGCACCATTCTTAAGCCATTCTCGGTCTTATGCGAGAAAAAGATAATAGTAACCAAGCAGAAGTAACGAGTGATGGAAACCTGAAGCGCTGTCTCCAACCTGCAGGCTTGTTAGTCGTACTAGGTCTGTTGATCCTGGTAGTTGCTGGAATTTTAAGGAGAAACTGCCCTACGGTATGAATTTTATAGATATTAAATTGTTTCAAGCAGGACAAGAGATATGGATTCAGTTATGGTTCACGTTAGTTATTCTTCTCTAAGTTAACTTCACATCATGTACACTATAAATTCTCTCAGTCAATAGAGTAAGTTGCGTAAGTTAATCCCTGACAGGAGAAAGAATTTGTGTTCTTTTCCCTTACCCCTCCACTAATTCTAGAAACCTGCACGTCAATACAGCCCAACCGGATTTGTAGTGCGACTGCGCAAGACTCAATGGTTGAATTATTGATGTTCAAGAGACTTTTTCAACCGTCTCTTGCAAGTTGTGAAGGTAGTCACTGTCTGATCCTTTAAACTGGAAAGCCTTAATGATAATATCATAAATGTACACCTCTCTATAAAACACTAATACTCATTACTAGCATCACCATCTTACTTCCTCTTCCCATCGCCGTTGCCCACTTTTATCAAGTCACATGACCTGAGAAAGTCCAACGCGTACGCGTTGGAGATCATAATTGAAGTCTTTCAACTTGAAGAAACGACCAAGATGACGTCTCTAATCATGAAGAACCCCAAGCTCGAGCAGTATGAGCGTGAGAAGTTGGAGCACACTCCCTGGGTTGAGAAGTATCGTCCCAAGTCGCTCGATGATGTGGCGCTGCAAGACCATGCTGTGAAAGTGTTGAAGAAAACATTGCAGTCTGCAAACTTACCACATATGTTGTTCTACGGTCCTCCAGGTACCGGTAAAACATCAACCATATTGGCATTGGCCAAACAATTGTATGGCCCCAACCTATACAAGTCCAGAGTCTTGGAATTGAATGCCTCAGATGAAAGAGGTATTTCCATTGTAAGACAGAAAGTCAAGAACTTTGCTAGGTTGACTGTCTCAAACCCCACCGCCGAGGACTTGGAGAAGTACCCATGTCCTCCTTACAAAATTATCATCTTAGATGAGGCCGACTCCATGACCAATGATGCCCAATCGGCCTTGAGAAGAACCATGGAAACATACTCTGGAGTTACTCGTTTCTGTCTCATCTGTAATTATATCACACGTATCATTGACCCGTTGGCGCTGAGATGTTCCAAGTTCCGTTTCAAGCTGTTGAACAACGAAAATGCCTTGAATAGACTCCAGTACATTGCGCAAGAAGAAGAGGTTCAGTTGGCGCCTGACCAACCCGTGCTTGAAGAAGTGTTGAAGGTGTCGAACGGTGACTTGAGAAAGGCAATCACGTTTCTTCAATCTGCCAGTAAGTTGAATAACATGACCAATGCCCAAGGTATAACAGTCGCTTCGATCAACGAAATTGCAGGTGTGATCGACGACAATATACTTCAAAACTTGTTTGAAGTGATGCAACTGAATGATGGTGACGTGCAAAGGAAAATTGTATCACAGGTTAACGATATAATCATGTCGGGCTACAGTGCTCAGCAAGTTCTTGACCAACTACATGATAAGGTTATATTGAACGATAACATCGAAGCAGCAACGAAGAACCAAGTATCACAGATATTCTTCGAAATCGACAAGAGGTTGAATAATGGGACTGACGAACACGTACAGTTGCTCAACTTGGCTTTGAAAATTGCTGCGGTCTTGTAATAAATAATGAGCTTGAGATAATGCAGATCTTAGATTAAGAACATCGTACAATTTCTAGCTGCTACTCTAAATACAACCTACATCTTTCATCTATTCTCATCTGTGTATTATAAACATTCGTCATTTCAGCGACCTTGGTTTCCCTCAGGGTTTTGCTGGCCCTGGTTCTGCTGAGGCATCGGCATACCTTGTGGGTATCCCATGAATTGAGGAATGAATTGCTGCCCATTGCCAAACTGAGGTGGCATCTGCATGTGTGGAGGGGGTGGTCCACGTCCAGGCATAAAGCCTGGAGGATACATACCTGGTGGGGGCCCGTTTGGCCCTGGCCTCGATTGAACTTGTCCAGGTGGCCCATTGAGTGGTGGTCCTTGTCTTTGTCCATTGGGGTGGGGACCATTCGGTGGAAACTGCAAGTGTGGAGGAAGCTGCCCAGGATGTTGGCCCGGTTGCATGTGTGGTGGCATACCCTGGAACTTCGCCCACGGTGGAGGAGCGCCAGATTGACCGTGTGGAGCTTCTGGACCTCCAGGACGCGAAATGCCTGGAGGAGGCCCTTGCTGTAGCTGCTGTTGCTGGAGCTGCTGAAGATGCTGCTGCTGAATATGTGGCGGTAAGCTTTGGAAGTGAGGTGGAAGCTGTTTCTGAATGTGTGGGGGCAACACGGGTCCCCCCGGCCCAGCCGCAAAGTTCTTCTCGCGGTCCCCGTGTCTAATAGGCGTCTGAACTTGACCCTGGCTCGTCGCTATCTGATTGGGCTTCTCTTGTGGAGAGTCCAGTTCCTTCTTCTTTAACAATGACATGAAAAAATTGTCATTCTGTGTGGGTGGTTCGTGCAGTTGGCCTGAATCATTCGATGATACACTACCCCGTGCTTGCTGATCACGGAGCTGAAGCTGGTGCAATTGCTGTTTCTGGAACTGTTGCTGCTGTGCAAGCTGGTGTTGTTGTTGTGCTAGTTGTTGTGCAACATGAGGAGGAATCTGCTGAGGGTAGCCACTAGAGTTATTCTGAGTTGGACTACGCTGAACCTTCTGCCCCGCTGGACTTGGTTGTCCAGTTGCTTGTTGGCCGTCGTGAGAAAAGAATCTTGATAATCCTTGTGGAGGTGCATGCACTGCATCTTTATCCGAAGCTCTTCTAGACATCTGTGGGGTACTACTGTTAGAGTTGTTTGGTAATGCTCGATATTGTTGCTGCTGCTGTTGTTGAGGTTGCTGCTGAGGCTGCTGAGGCTGAGGCTGAGGCTGATTAGGTGCACCAAAGAAGCTCGAAAATCTCGAACTCTTGTTCTCCTGTTGCTGCACCTTTTGCTTGGGACTATTAGTAACGCTCGTTCCTGTTTCTTCAACAGCCTTTGGCTTGACAAACGAGAAGAAGTCGTCTACTGCGTTGCCTGCTCTTTCTGCAGAAAGTTGCTCTTCTTCCAATATCGATTCTGGGGCTCCTCCTTGTCTTCTTCTTTCTTCTGATTTCATGAGAGATTTCCATTTCTCGAAATCTTCAACGGTCTGACCCATGTTCATACCTCCAAGGGCATCTTTATGACCACTGCTAGTTCCACCCAATTCGGCAGAGTCCCATTCCGGCTCCAACTCGTCGCCTGTTTCGCCGAGAAGTTGTGAGATTTTGTCCGACGACATCAGGTCCAAGTCCTTATCGAGGGTGTTTGCAGATTTACGTTCCCATGTGTCGCTCAGTGGCCCTGAGTTATGGTGGCCATGTTGACCGCCACCTTGCTGTTGTTGCTGCAGTCTACGATTCTTCTTGTGTTTCAGTTCGCGCTGGTTCAATGCGTTGAACTCGCCCGGGGTTTTGGTGCGGGCATTGTGTCTCCAGAACACCTTGTCTGGGAGCTTGTCGGAGTTCTTCCAGTCCTCGATGTACGGGGAATTCCTCAATTGCAACAAATAATCGATCGTGTATCTGATTTTGTCGTTGGTCAATTGTGATGGTAAGATGCTGCTCGTGGTGCTTCCACTACGGATGTGATCCTGGGTATTGATGGACGGACTGTTTGTGCTGGAGCGTGGTTCCAATTCTGGTGATGATTCTTTGGCGGCTTTTGCCATAGCGGAGTCCAACAACATGGACAATGCGTTCGCCGGCTTCAGCTCCTTCGTCGCCGGCGTGCCTCCGACGACCTGGTGGGGTTCCAGCAATCCTTCTTTCGGTTCAATGGCATTGCTCTTGCCCAATGACTGGAAAAATCGTGACTGTGACGCTTCCTCTCCCGCCGTCCCACGAGGGACATTGATCTGGATGATCGAAGGATCATTCAACAACGGATTCGAATGTCCCATTGCAGATGAACTAGAGGTAGTATCCACTGTGCGCTATGTATTAGTGGTCTGACTGCGACAACGCAGATCCTAAATTGGAGATGATAGATGCTACTGGACGGACTCTTGTGTGCCCGTTGATGACTGTTGAGGATTTTTGTTTGGTGTCGTTTCGAAAATTTTTCCTCTCAGAAAAAAGCTCAGAAACTCATAGAGATACGAGGAGGACAATGGTGAAGGCTTTTGGGGTTGTGACGGGTGGGAATTAGGGTCAGGGGGAGGGGGACCGTCGGTAGTGAGGAATTGGTGTGAGCTTGGTTGAGAGATTATGTGTTGGGGGTGTAGGGAAGAGTAAGGGTGGAGAGCAGGGTGGAGAGGTTTTAGGGACTATTGAGATGTAGCGGGGAATTCTAGTGGAGAATTGTCTGGAAAGTAGGGAGGTGGTGGCGAGAGATTGTGGGAGCAGTGAGATTTATTTTGGTGAGCAATGGAGAGAGGAATAGCAAATATGATGATGAATAGTTGGAAAGATGATTGGAAATATGATTGGAAATTCTTTGACATATGAGATATAGTGGAGATCCGAAGGTTATGAAGCAATTGAGGGGAGATGAGAGTTGCAGAGTGAACATTGCTTGGGTAATTTGAAGTGGATTTTTAAATTAGTGTGGGAAAATTACTGACGGCGAGAAATAGTGAGATTGGAAATGCTAAGATATAGTGAGATTGGAGAGATAAGAGGTGTGACACCGAAGTATCTATTATGTTTGGTAGAGGATGGTTATTTTCATAGATATATTTAAGGGATAAACAGCGGACCCAGCATGGTGAACTCAGAGTGGAGTGAAGTATTGATTCGTTAGTCTCTCTGTTCTAGTGGCTGATAAGGGCGAAAATTGGGGAGTCCAGGGAGAAAAACCGCTGCAGTTAATAATTGGTGACGTAAAACGTGCAGGGTTATTAATTAGCGAGGAAAAGTCTGGAAGTTGTCAGTTCAGTTTGAAGTTTTCATTCTCAAGCTAAGATGTTCAGTTCAGAATACTTCGGCTCCAATGCTGAGTGGTTACTTCTAGGTCAGGAATTCAAGTTGTAGAAATATGCCATTCAACACTTGGGGATAAGAATTCATATTTGGATTCGACATCAGCTACTTCTAGTTCTGGCTGCAAATCAGCTTAAGATGTTGATAACAAACCACTGGAAGTAGAGCTCTCTGTAAGGAAATGTTCAAGTGGTCGATCTTCTCTGCAGGCTCTTCAGCAGTTAACACATCCGTACCTGCGACAATTACATTGTCACCTGCAGTATATGCTACGAAGTTGCAAAATCAGCAGCTAGAATAGAGGGTGCAAAAATAGGCTGAACCATTATCAGTAGAAAGTAACCTTGTTGCAATATTTAACACTCTCGCTGACTCGGAAGACTGTTAACTATGAGCCACATTTATGGCCATAAACGTAGCACAGGACAGGGCTGCATATTTGCTTAATTGAATCTGAGAGACTCATGATGTTATGGTATACCTTTTAAGTTGGACTAGTTCTGACAATGATTTGGGATGCTAGTGTAGAATACCAACTCAATTTACTTCTACACCTAATTTTTGGGTGCAAATTCTGTTGACAATATGATGGTAATTGATTTAAAACGTTGCCACCCCCAATTTTCATTAATCTCAATAGCACACCTAATCCACAGTTTCTACCCAGAAACAATTCAAACTCGTATTATCTCCTCTTCTCAGTCTACAAATCCAAAATATTACATATAAATACACATTAAATCAACTACCAACTCTGCAAGAACGGTTTGTTCAACTTAGTGATCAATCTGCACATCATAAACCAGTCAATCTCTCGAAGCACTATTCCATTCTTGCCTTTCTTCTCCGTCTCTCCCTTCGCGCTAATCTTCTCCTGTTCGTTCCATTTAAACAACTCGTACATGAACCGCAAATTGGGCTGAATGATAATGTTAAGCCTGCGCACACGAACATACAAGTATGCGTCTGGAAGTGGAATATTCAATCTTCGCATCACTTCTGCTATCACAACAGTCGCAGAACGGCTCACCCCAACTCGACAATGCACTAATATCTTGTTCTTCGTGTGCTCTTTGTCGATAAAATCGAGAATAGGCCCAAGTGCCCTTGCCAACTCATCTATTCCATCATCCTGTAAGTTATTCACCTTCAACAACGTCTTCAACGGGTGGTTGCGGAAGTGAAGGATCTCCATGTCGCCATTATCAATAATCTCGTGATTCGTCAAATTGTTCTTCCGGAAAGTTCCTCCACCAATCCAGTCAAGCAGCTCACCAACTGATATGATCGTCGTGATTCCAAGCTCTTTAAGAAGTGGAATACTATTGGCATGCCTGAGAGATCCAAGATATAAATACGGGAGTATGCGTGACGGCATCGATCCTTCGACATCCTTGATCCATAATTTACTCTTTTCTATCGCCTCCAATGGCTCATCATCATCATTAATTATGCTTCCCAATCTTAATGCTGGCTTGGAAGGTCCCAACAATAATTCGTTTATCTCCATGTCCAGCAACACCTCACATTGGCCCCATACAATTTCTTTAGATCTTGAAGGGCTGAACTTTCGTAAAAATGGCTCGAGCTTTTCCAAAATCATCACGTCACTGTTGAAAATATAGAAAGGTCTCTCGTGGTCCTTATGCAACCGTAAAGCTGCTTCTTCTAGCGAAATATCGTTGGCATATATCAAAAAGCTCAAAACGAGAAGAGACAGCTCCGTGTACCCGTCAGAGCAAAATATCAATGTTGACTGCGAGGTTTTGGCATTCGAAGAAGAAAACAAGTAAATGAGTTTGCAAGTGTTGATGATCGCTGTCAAATTATCCTTCTGGCAATCTCCTATACCTATGGACCCGGAAGGTGGAAATTCAAGCACATTATACTCGTCGTCCTCGTCCGATTTACGTGACGAGATGGAGAACTTGAAAAGCAAATCTGATAACTGTTCGTAATTTGGAAACGAGGCTCCATTATGGCAATTGACAAACAATCGCCAGTTTGACATTGGAAGTGGGAGTGTATCAAGTATATTTCCTGTTGTCGTGACAACAGAGTTCTTTGGGTTGCAGTACGTACCTGTCAACAAACTCTCGTTATCGAGGAAATGCTCTTGGTATGAAAAATCCTTATGATCAAGGAATGCTTTCATTAGATGGTAGTTCCATAAATTCCCACACCAGACATTCCCATGCCCTTTAGGAAGCTTCAAATGCGTTGCTGTGGACATTTTGGCGGTCTCGATTCTTTCCTTGAGCGTGTACTTGTTTTTTGAGTAGAGCTTAGGATTTTTCAACTCCTTCTCTGGGAACTTGTCTCTCTGTTTGTATCTGAGGTATACGCTCTTGGCATCTAAGCGTACTAACTCTTTTTCTTCACATTGATGATCCCTTAATACAAACACATTGTACTCGCATTGAGGTGCTCCATGTCTGGCAGCCTCGTATCGTTGTGCGAGCCAGAATATACGTGCAAATCTCTCGACATTGCCTTCATACCCTCTGGCATATATAACAAAGTCCGCACATGTGGCAAGCTTGCTGACTTGAATGTGAAAATTACGAAGTGATATTCCGCTTTTTGGGTCGAGGTTAAGGAATATTGGAAACAAGTTGGTAGCAATGCAGTCTTCTTTCAATAATTCAATGAGTTTTTCATCACGAACATCTCCAAAAACCTGGCTAAAGATGATTTCTAGTGTTTCGTATACTTCTGCCTTCAACACGTCTATCTTCTGCAACACATCTACTGCTTTGACAGTATTCTTGAGGAAGTGGAAGCGAGGTTCCTTTGAGTCAGAAGCCCTTTTTTCACGGTGATCGTCTATGCACATGAGGAAACGAACCCCAGAAGGCTTCTCTACACCTTCGCTGTCGATCCTTTTTTGCTCGACGAAAAATTGTCGCTGGGCAAAGTTGTCTTCGTTGAGACCATGGAGCCACGGGAACATCACTTTGGTCGACGGTAGTGGTTGTGAGAAGTACCAGTCGAAAACTGTTGTAAGTTGCGCGGCACTAATACTCCGGATCTCGCGCGTCACTGGTAACTTCGAAAAGAAGGCAGACGAGGGGTCCAAAGGAGACAAGTCAAAACTCGCTTCAACATCAATGGCCGATTGTAATTCTATCATGTCGCTGATGCTGTCCAGGTCATGGTCCGTATCAACCTGCTTATAATGAGTACATTCCGTCTCTTCCTGCTCCGTTAAATTTTCGAGTTCGGCATCATCTGACTCTGTATGGAGATTCAACTTTGTAGTTTTCAGTTGCACACCAGCACATACCTCGCACGAGCCTGGCACATTCAAGTTCTGGTGGCGCGCGCGGAAGCGGTCCCTTTCGTAGATCAAGTCGTTCAGCAACGAGGATGACCGTTTGGCAGATTTGTAGAAGTGTGGGGCAGGACTCAGTGATGGCAGTCCCAGCAGCAGAATTGGAGGTGTGATTGCAGGTGAAACCGACAGCAGTATCGGAAGCATAAGCGATTCCGAAAGAGACGATGAACTAAGTCGTAATGGCTGCATCTTCATCGCACTCCTCCCTGTGATGTCTGTTCCTTATCTACTTTATCTCTGTGGGTTTGAGATAGGAAAAATATAAGCAAGCGGGTCACGTGCAACTTTTCACTCAAGACAATAAGGTTAGACGAGATGTGGGTGTTGAGGAGGGTGGTGTGAATGAATACGGACGCAGTATGCTTGAATGGGATAGTCGGCTGATGTGTTGGATTTAAGGGGTACCTTAGTGCCAGGGTCCGGTTTTTTTATGCACACTTTAAGGCACATCTTCAATTAAGCTTTTTTAGTTAGCAGGTTGTCTTGTGGAAGGTACATCGATTGTTGGTTATATCATTACTACTTGGTAATTGTAAACGTTCAATGTTGGATATGTAGCGCTGAAGTAGTTTTGCGATTACTAACTTTCCATTGTTTGGTTTCTCGGGGTGTGCTTACATCGTATCAGAGTTTTTGCACCCAAAAATGTACGGCTGAGTTTGATTGCAAATTACTGAGGTAGCTCCACTCGCTACCATGTATCTGTGCTACGTGTATCCCGATACATTTCTGAGTGCTAGTAATTTTGAAACTGGGCTGTTCTACTTCATTAGCACAACCCTTTAGTTTTAGCGAACTTCACATAAATTATCTATATCCTGTTCATACTCATATCATCGTACCTACATTAAAGTTGTTCTTCCCCCGATCTCTGTGCTCGCACTTCCATCAGGCATATTCCCATCACGGCTGCTCACAAACAGACTGTAGACTGCCTGCAATTTTCTCTTCTCACTAAGCGAAATCGATGGCTTGGTCTCTTTTAACGATTCCATAAAATTCTCCTGTGTAATGTAAACCTTGCTGTCCTTTGGTTTGTTTTCTCCCTCATTCACAGAATCTTCTGTTTCCTGTAGTATTTGTTGGATTTCTTGCACAATCTTGACGCGTTCAGCTGGTCTCATTTTCGCTGTATCAGAGCTCACCCTGATGAACTCAACAACACGCTCATCTTTTGAAGTCGAAGTAGTCTTAGACATAAGCTCTTCTTCTTGAGCTAACTTGATATGGACTGCCTTCAAATATGCGTTGTAACCAAGACCTTGCATATCAGCCCCACTGAACCCTCCTGTTTTCTCCGCGATCTCCTCTAAACGAACATCATCTCTCAAGTCCATCTTGGTGGTGATACTTTGCAAGATATCTAATCTGTCCTCGTAGCTAGGCATATCACAGATGACACTCTTGTCCAATCTCCCAGGTCTCAAAAGCGCCGAGTCGATCAAATCAGGTCTACTGGTTGCAGCCAAAACATAAACACCGTCCAAACCTTCGGCACCGTCCATTTGCGTCAACATCTGGTTGACAACTCTGTCTGTAACACCTGTAGAATCGTGTCCTCTCTTCGGTGCAATCGAATCGAACTCATCAAAGAATAAAATGCACGGTTTAGCTGCTTGGGCTCGCTCAAACAATTCACGCACACTCTGTTCAGACGCACCAATGTACTTGTTTAAGATCTCAGGACCCTTGATGGAAATGAAATTAAGCCCACATTGCCCAGCAACAGCACTTGCAAGTAACGTTTTACCACATCCAGGATATCCGTAGAGCAAGATTCCTGATCTCAATCTGAGCGGACAGTTGGCGAAAATGGGTGCGTACTTGGTTGGCCACTCCAACGTCTCAAGAAGAACATTTTTGGCCTCCTTGAGACCACCAATGTCCGTCCAGTCCACAGCAGACTTTTGCAACTTGACTCCACGCAAGTTGGAAGGTGTGTATCCCTCCAACGACTTGGTTAACTGCGACTTGGTCACAACCACGTCGGTACTTGACTGTGACTCAAACAATGCCTCGTGGTACAATCTGTCACACAAGATTTTCAAATCATTGGGAAGATAACCTTCAGTTTCAGTGACCATGTCCACAAGGTCGAAGTTGACTTTGCAACCTAGCTGCTTTATGATATAACCTTCCAATAACTCGAGTCTTGCCTTTTTGTCGGGCGCATTCAAGTGCTGGAAATTCTCTATCAAATGGCATTGAGTGAGTAGCTTGTTGAGCGACTCTTTGGAGCTTGATGAAAGCAAAATGGACAAGTTGGAGTCTCGCTGGTTGTGGATCTTTTCCAATTGTAAAATCAAGAACTCACTGAGCTGGTTAGCTTTAGAAGAGTCTCCACTGTTTTCCGTTTCCGCAGGGAGGATCTTGTCCAAATTATCCAAAATGAGAACAGACGGCTTGTGCCATGCACATGCTTGTAACCACTTCAAAATGTGGTTTTTCAGAAGAGATGTAAAATTCTCGTTCATCAAGTTTTCACACTGGATATACTTTGTGTAGTATCCATATTCGCTTGAAATCTTCTTTCCAACCAAGTTGAGAAGAAGCGATTTCCCACTTCCAGAGTTCCCGTAAACCAAAGTTCCAGTATTCTTCGAGAACACAAATGAATCTACAATATCGTCAACTCTAGCGTCCAATCCAATTGCATCCACAGAGTCTGATTTAATTGATTCCTGGATGAACAGGGTGGTTCTCAACAAGTCTTCGCCGAGTTCTAATCTTATTGGTGGTTTCGATTTGTTTGGCTTGATCCATGCAGCTGCATCTTCATTTTTCTTGAAGCGAAGGATACCTCCGTTGGGTAAAACACCTGGGATCATGGGTATCTTGGTGAAGTTCGTGACACAAGTGCTTGAAAGCGAGGATAAAGGGTTGTAAAGGTGCTCATGAAGCTCTTGTATAACAGCGTTCGAGTGCTGCTTCTTCTCACTAGAGTTCAAGACGATCTGCTTACCCTTGGTTTGCGTTATGTATGGGTGCACAATAATATTCGAAGGTCTCTTGTGCATGTTTTTGATAGCTGGCTTTATGTTAACAATACTCCCAACCACGCCTTCGCTGCCAAGTGCTACAGCCAAGCTGTGAGAAAGTCCCACTGTGTTTGTTGGGCATGTTTCATTGGGTACAAGCTTGGCAATAATTCTCTTGTTCTCTTTGAGTTCGACTTCGTTTCCCTGCTGCTGCTGCTTATGTTTATCGTTGGGTCCACTCAAGATTGAAACAGCAACATATTCAACGCTAAAGTCAAACAGGTCACTCACGTACACCTCATAAGCATGGAGGTCCACAATATCGAAGAGTTTGTGTGGCAAAGCGATTCCTCTCTTGAGCACTGCTGGCAGGTCAACGTAGTCCAACTTTTTCTTTGCTTGTTGCTGGGCTTTTGGCTGCTGCTTCCTTTCCTTCGGTGCAATAGCTATTTCAGCGTACTGCGAAATCAAAGCGTACTTGGGGCCACGGTCGAGTCCCACATCTGTCACCGTGAACTTTATGCTGGTAGTTTTATTAGGAAACACAACCAATGTCTGGTTCAAAGCAACGCATCTTGCTTGGTTGAAAAGTCTCTCCTCTATTACCTCGGCGTGCAATTGGACCAACTCCCAATCAGCAACAGTGATAGGGTCCAAGCTGATCTTGTTTGTTTCCTCGTTTCTAATTCTGGCACTGACTTTGATCGGCTCCTTGTCATTGAGATCCAATGCTCGTGCAAAAATAGGATCAAGTTCCAAGTCTCTTGTCGTCAACCCATCCCAGCTAGTGTAGGACTTGTTTCCATTGGCTTTGGTAACTTCAACAATGACAGTCTGCGGAAGAACACCAACATTATGAAGAATTGTAGTGATCTGCGATGGCAAACTCACAAGAGAGTTCGACTTGGAGGAGTACTTTACTGTACAAGATCGGTTTTCCATCAGAAAGAAGAAGGTGGTTACTTTAATTTTTTGGAGCGTTTTTTTACTTTATATTTTGGCCGAGGTTCCCCACAGAATTGAAAAATGTCAGTGTGATAGTTCGGAGATTCATTTGCATTGATGAGACCTCGGGCCAGGGAGGTCTCATCACTATTGAAAGCTTGGGTTAACATACTGAATGCGTTCTTCACAAGAGATGTAAAGAGATGGATACACCAGACTGCTACTTAACGCAGTTCTACCTCAATTGCTGCAAACCTAACAAATTGCAAATACTAGGCCATCGGAAGATACTAAGACTGTTAGTTCCTTGTTAACTCTCGCATCTTATCTATTATATACATTTTTATTTATGCAAGATATGAGATGATCGTAAATAGATCATCTTTGACTTCACACCTCTCTTCCAACACCAAATGCTACTTCCTATTGTTGAACTCCTCGAACTTTTGAAGTTCCTCGTCATCAGCAACCTTCAGGTCCCATTTCTTGGTGTTCTTTTCCTGGTTCACCTTTCTGGCTTTTTCCATCATCTCAAACGATCTTCTGCGCAACAGTCGACACTGTTCCCAACCAATGACGTTCCCCAAAAAGAACCCACAAACCGACCAGTGAATCAGCTTAGCTGGGTTTTTGTGAATTAAGAAGGTCACGGTACCAAGAACACCCATTGCCTGGAACCCTGTAATCATTGCCTCACGGAAACAGGGCATGGCAACGAATCGGTCAACTGAAAAGTCGTTCAACAGGATGCTTTTTGCTGCGTCGATCAACGTGGGTTCTCGGGGAGTCGGGACATGTTCTTTGGAATCATCGAACTTCGGAGGGAGATCTTCCAAGAAGACCTCTTTACCTGGTACCTCCGAAACTGTAGATACTTTGGCCGGCGAGCTTCCTCCAAACCAACCCATTGCGTTTGGTGTTGAAAATGAAAAAATGTTGCATGTTATGTACTTGGTCACCTGATTTGGAGATGGAGGGCAGAAGCGTGGGGGAGAATATGAATAGGAAGAAAAGGTATTAGGTTTCGGAGTGGAGTGGATGTAAAGGTGTGTTCTACATGTTGACTGGTGTCACTCTGGGTTAAGTTGTGTTAGCATAAGTCTAAGAAGGATTGCAATATGCAGAATACAGACATATCTGTCATTAATACGAGAAGCACTCACTAGTAAGCATTACCGACACATCTCACATCTCTTGTCTCTGAGTTATAACAACAAAGAACACTGCGTTTTATCTGTTGTCAAGTAGAAAGAGAGTCACCAGATTTTACTATATTACAATAAAATCTAACAGAGATGCATTAAGTAGCGAGTTCATATCGAAGGATTCCAACTCGTATCAACTTCGCTTCCCATTCCCTCTTTCATTCTCCTCAATCAATTAATCCAAGTTCAGACTGTGGCGATTTTATTTGGGTGCAAATGCAAGGAGGATGTCGCCACGATAAATAGTCACTCCCTGAACCAAACTTTCCAGCATTCAACATCCTTGAATGAATAGAGAGTACATTGGTTATATCCTTCCTATACTTCTATCAAAGACTCATCCTCATGATCCCATACTTCATTTTCTTCATAGCAATCCCAAACTCACCTTTCACCATTAAACACCGTTATACATTAACCCAGCTATCTTGACGAAATTCCTAAACCCAGTTAATCACTAATCGAGCCACCTCTTGTCTCCCGCTTATCTCTCCTTATCTACCTGTCACTCTTCTCATATCCGTCAAATGTACTTGACACTTCATGGAGATCAACACGTGAGAAATCAATTACACAAACAACTAACCCTTCTTTACCATGGGTCAGTCAGCCAGCAGCGACAAGCAAACTAGCACGCACGAGTACCCCAGGGAGCAGATCATAAAGTTCTTTAGGATCCAGTGTGCTGTTCTTGCCACAAACTTTGGGTTCATTTCGTCGCTCCACATTGATCTCAGCCAGTTCAAGCAATTGATCTTGGGTGTTGATTCTGGCGATGGCAATCCCAAGCTTGATAACGCCATAAGGAAGCTCTTTGATGGGTGTGTCAAGATGGGAGATTATCCATTTTTGAGCCCCTTCAAAGAGTCAAAGTCGATCCCATCAGATGCGCTTTTGGCATGCACTGTGCTCTACTTGAAACAGTACGGGTTCTTTATAGATATCGACTACTCACATTTATGTTTCATGCTCCTTGCGGAGTTGAAGGACGCGACAGCTGAGAAGAACACCATGGATGAGAAGGTCTTCAACGAATACACCACGTTTCCTGTTGAAGTCTCCTCCGATGTTGATGTTACCCATGCCCCAGAAACAATAGTGCAAGGTATTGACTGGAACAAATCTTACAACCACTTTAACGACTTGGACGTCAATGAATACCACATAAACGCAATGGATCTTCTACAATTAGTCACCTTGTTTCTACTCTTGAACAACCAAGATTTACCGTTGACTGAAGAATTGACTCGTTGGGACGATTACGAAGCCGCAGCTTTGAAACTACTCAAGAACTTCAACGTGAGTTTGACCTTGGCTAATGCCAAGACCCATTATATTGCTTATTCCGAGTTCAAAGAGTTTGCTACTGTCTTCTTGCCTAAGTTCGAAGAGAACTTCAAGCTACTTTTTGGTAGACTTTCGAAGAAAGCTACCAAACCAAAGCCAAACAAGAAATTTAAGGGTAGCCATTTGATTAACGGAGCATCTGTATCGTTGATTTCGCTCTTGTTGAGCAATGCATACACATCATCTGTGTCTACATCCAGCTTGATCAAACTCTACTCGGGCTCGGAAGCAGGGTTCTCACTCCGGTCACTCGAGCTGAAGATCTTCAAATGGATGGCACCAACGATCTTTGTAGTCAGCGGGAAGCGATTGAAGAAGAAGACAACCGAAACCAACAAAAGGTACGAGCAATTCGACTTGCTCTACCCCAGGTTTTTCAAGAACTACGCACTTCAGAAATGGCAGAGTGAAAGCGACACAGTAACATACATGGTGTATGTGAACGCACCATGGAAGATCTCAAACAAGAACAACTTTGGCGATGCAAACAACTTTATTGTGTCGACCCTGCCCAAGTTCGACTTTTACAAGGGGATCAAGGGCGATCTGATCTACTTCAACAACCTTGGAATGGGTCTTGGTTTTGGAAACAGCCAACCTATCGTGAAAAACACCTTTAGAAAATACCTTCCTGGAAACGTATCCCTCACGATCGACGCCAACTTGGAGTACTGTGTGTTCAGGCACATTGTATCTCCCACGTCAGACACGGTGTTGTCTATGTTTGACACGTCCAAAACCGCGCGCGAGGACTTTGAGGAACGCTTCATGATAACCGATTTAGAGGTTTGGGGTGTTGGCTCAGAGAATGAGTTGAGCGAACAGAGAAAGCAGTGGGAATGGGAAGAAAAACAGGCAGAGGCTAGACGGTCGGTGAACTTGAAGAACATGGGTGAGGAACGTGCGTTCCTTGAAATGGTAGGACTAGTTGGTAATCATAATGGAGGGTCTATATAGAATGTTTCTACCAAACTGTTTATGATAATATATAACTGAACGCATTGTTGGAGTCATGATACTATACCATAACTTTAATCCCTAAAAGTCTACTTTTCTCGTTGATCTCAATCAAGTGATTGGTAAAAAAATTAAATCAACACAGATGTTCACACCCGATTTAATATTAGATCCCAGTTTGAAGTACTGGGCTTTGGTGCCCATTTCCATTGCGATGGTGTTTGTTGGATTGATCCGTTCAAATGTCACGTTTCTTATTGAACAGGGCCCCAAGTTGGAGGAGTACAAGGTTGTTCGTGAAAAGCAGTTCTTCAAAAGAGCCCAGAGTTTCAAGGCCAGCAGTGGAATTTTGTCCAGGAGTGAGTTTGAGGAGAGACAGCAGTACTACATCACCGTTCTTCAGTCGAATGAGTACTACGCCAAGGAAGTGTCGGAGGATCTGGACCCAATGGCTCAGCTTGCACAGTTGGGTAGCGGAGACGCAGTGATGAACATGGCCAAGGGCAACTTGATGAACTTTGTACCGCAGACATTGATCATGGCTTGGGTCAACTACTTCTTTGCTGGATTCATTGTCATGAAGTTGCCTTTCCCATTAACCCAAGGTTTCAAAGGTATGTTGCAGCAGGGCATTGCCACACCAGACTTGAACGTGAGGTATGTGCTGTCGATCTCGTGGTACTTTGTCAATTTGTTTGGTCTTAGACCAGTCTATTCGTTGATCATGGGATCTGCGGTGGCTGAACAGTTGATGAACCAACAGCTGCAGCAGCAAGGGTTACCCAACATCGGTGGCCCTGGTGCTGCGGCCGACAAGATATTCAAGGCTGAGGCTGAGAACATTCAGATATTATCACACGAACTGATTTTCGATGGTATTGTTGACAGAGTTATTCTTGCAAATACAAAGGTTGAAGAGCCTGTGGTTTCTGAGGAGACCGATCAGATTTGAATAAAACAAGGAGAAGTAATTAAGTTAGAAGTAACTTTGCTTTAGAGAAGTAGTAAGTTAAAAGAAGCTGTAGCTTCACTTGAGAGTTGTTCGTAGTTTGGTGGTTGCATACAGCAGCTTATGGAATTCACCTAATCTCCATCCCATCTCCATATTTTATGATCTTTCGAAAATTAAATTTAAATCATCTCTTCAATTAAATCATCTCATTAGTAATGCCAACTCCCACCACGATTATCTGTATTGGCATGGCCGGGTCCGGTAAGACCACCTTCATGCAACGGTTGAACTCGCATTTACATACCAAGAAAACTCCGCCATATGTTATCAACTTGGACCCTGCGGTTCTCAAGGTGCCCTTTGGTGCTCACATCGATATCAGAGATTCCATCAAGTACAAAAAGGTCATGGAAGAGTACAACTTGGGTCCCAATGGTGCTATTGTCACTTCTCTCAACTTGTTCTCCACAAAGATAGACCAAGTCATCAAGTTGGTTGAGAAGAGAGCGGACTCCGTCAGCAATGTGATCATCGATACTCCAGGCCAAATCGAGTGTTTTATATGGTCAGCCAGTGGGGCTATT
The DNA here is from genome assembly GCA_030565385.1 of Kodamaea neixiangensis. Taxonomy (NCBI): domain Eukaryota; kingdom Fungi; phylum Ascomycota; class Pichiomycetes; order Serinales; family Debaryomycetaceae; genus Kodamaea; species Kodamaea neixiangensis. Next base: position 95,848 of record JAJMBT010000047.1, read on the forward strand.
ATAACTGAAGCGTTTGCGCTGACGTTCCCAACAGTCGTTGCGTACATTGTCGATACCCCTAGAAACTCATCACCCACCACATTCATCTCCAATATGTTGTATGCGTGCTCCATCTTATACAAAACCAAATTGCCCATGATCATTGTGTTCAACAAAACCGACGTTAAGAACGCAGACTTTGTCAAGGAGTGGATGACTGACTTCGAAGCTTTCCAGCAAGCCTTAAAAGATGACCAAGAGTTGAATGGTGACGATGGAACCTCAAGTGGATACATGAGCTCGCTCGTCAACTCCATGTCGTTAATGTTGGAAGAATTTTACTCACAGTTGGACATAGCAGCTGTCAGCTCGTACACCGGAGACGGATTCGATGAATTTTTGGATGCAGTGGACAACAAGGTAGATGAATATAATGAATATTACAAGGCAGAAAGAGAACGCATCTTGAAGAAGAAGGAAGAAGACGAAAAGAAAAGACAAGCAGCATCCCTCAGTAAGTTGATGGGCGACTTGGACTTGGACAAGTCAAAAAACTTGGGTGACTCCGAGGTGTTATCTGACTATGAAGACACTAACGGAGAAGTGGTGAGAGATGAAGACGAACCCGAGAGAGAATACACGTTCCCAGAGGACAGAGCCTCGGAAGTCAACCCAAGAACAGATGCTGACTTGCAGCAACGTTACCAACTGGCTTTTGAGCTGACATCAAAAATAGTTTCTTCCGAAACCGCAGAGAACATGGCAAATTATATAAGGCGTTAATATAGCGTTAATCTTAGCTAAATATACTATCTATATCGTACAGATGCGAAAACTCCTTCTTGAATATAAGATGTGGTTTGTGCTTCGCCAAATGCAAAATAGTCTTTCCAAACTCAGAGTTACACCATGCAAACCACGATCTAGTGTAGTCGAATCCTTCCCTCAGGTTCACATGAATAGACTCATGGATCAACCCCAATCCTGCAGTGGTCTCCATCACCAACTTGAGACTTTCTTTTATTTCGTCTTCATCGTCTGTAGTTCTAATCCTCATAAGCAACGACATGGGCCAGGCGTTGTAGATTCCAATATGCGGGCCTCCGATTCCTTCAAAGTGCCTGCCCTTTAGGAAGTATGGGTTGCCTTGCTTTTCCAATATCATTTTACGTGTTGCTTGGTATACGGGGTCATCCACAGGCTTGAATCCAAGGTCGGGAATCGACAAGAGGGATGGAATATTGGCATCGTCCATAAACACATTTCCCCCATATCCATCCACTTCATACGCATAAACTCTACCGTACTTGGGGTGCTCAACAATCCCGTACTCTTCGATACCAGCCGTTAACCCTTCGATGATGTCATCTGCTTTATCGATATACTTGGCGGCGGCTTGGCCCAAGTTTGCTTCGTTCAAAAAGCTGTTCCTCAGTTTGCGCAACTCGGTCAACATATGGATGTTACCTGGAATGAAGAACTGTAAGATGGTGGCGTCATCACTTGGCCTGAATGCGCTTCTGATCAAGCCTGTGTCGTAATTGACAGGGTTTCCTGCCCCTGCCAAAGGAAGTGTTTCGGTACCAATTTTGGTGTCTCTCTGGAATCTATACTGCACAGGTTCTGCCTGGCCAGTTTCTTTGTCGAATGAAGGAAGTGACTCTCTAAGCAACACGAGGATCAAGTTCTGATACGCCCTTATCCAGGTGCTGGTGATGAACGACGTGTCTCCCCCCAGATTCTCATAGTACTCGTTACTGAGGGTGAGGAAGGAAGCAAGCGAGTCGATTTCGTACTTGCATTCAAACACATAGCGCCAGTCCGGCGGTGGGAAAACGTCGTCCTTGGCTGTGTTCCCACGTTTTACACCAGATCCTGGTGGTGGATGGAAGGCATTACAGTATGGGGAAATGGCGACGTAACTAGCCTGGGTAGCAATGGCACCCAACACCAACTTTCTAAGTGGTTTGTCGTGTTTGATCAACGGCTGGTAGATGGATAATTGTCTTGCTGCATCACGGAGCCACTCCGCATGAATATCTCCAGTCACGACAAACGTCTTCAACTCATTCTTGTTGGAATGGTACAATATAGTCGTGTCCAAAGTGTTTGGCAAGCAGTTTTCGACCAAACGAGCCAAGTCCGGGTCGGCTATCTTCCTTTTCAAGTCAGAAATCAACGTTTCGACAGCTTTGGACTCAAAGGTACGGCACTTTGGTGCTGGTCTCATGAATGGATAGGCAAACTTGCCTGAGCTCAAAGGTAAATGCGGCGACTTGGAGTACTCAACGTAATCTGGACACTCACCAGTCTCGTCGTCCATGAAATGAAGGAAATCAGCTTCAATTGCATCCTCATCAAACTTGATCCTCCCTTTGACTGTGTCGCCTTTCTGCGCATACTTTACGTACAATTCTTGATCGGGCTTGGAACCCAGGGAGGCAAAGAACGTGTAGTAGACAAACACCGCAACCACAACGAGTAAGCCTATCCTAGCAGGTTTCACTCGATTGTTGACAGGCATGGTTGTAGAAAAGGATCGGTTTGAAGATTTAAATTGTCGCTGATCAATTTGCATCCACTGCGACATCCCCACAATCCAAACCCCACCGTTGGATGGAAGTAACTGGTCGCGACTGACTACGACCTTCTGCGTTTTGTTAAATGACTGGGTGATTGGATTGTGTTGAGGGGTTTGAGGTTGTGGGGTGTAGCTGCCGTTGGCGTTGAGAATACTTTTCAAGATACAGAAACAGAGACGTGGAAGTGTAAGATACTCAAACCTTGGGCTAGTGATTCCCTTAATGGATCAGTTTCATAACAATACACAAGCTAGTCGACGGGGAAGTGAGCTCTTTTAGCAGTCCTTCCAATCGTTCCAGCCATTAATATACTTAATTTCATACACAACAAAGTAGCAAAGCTTGTGGAGTTGAATTTTAGCGTATAATTAACGAGAAGAATTTAACGAAATTGCACATAGCCTACAGATTAAGAGAAGTAACAAGGTGCGAGCAGTACTGAGCAAAAGAAAGTTGAGCCCCGATTTAGCATGTTTGATACCTACAAGCCACATTTAAACAGTCTTTACGTTTACAAAGAGGTATGGAATCGATCTGCAATAAATTTGCAGCCATAATGAATGCAAAGATCTAGTATTCCTGCGAATATTTGCTGGGAATTGAAGCTAAGTCAGTTTATATATGACACACTAACCTTCAACACTTGTCAATGCACAGAAATAACACAATCGGGAAAGCGAAGTGAAGCAAAACGAACTTGTAGCAAGTTTTGCACGTGATCCGAATTTTTCTTTTGAGAACGCAGTAAAAAATTCGCGAAAAATTCGATGACGAATAAAATTCGAACTGAAAAAACAGATTAAGAGCAAGAACAAAGGCACCAGGTTGCTCTGAATGCAAAAAGAAGCTCCGCGACGGGGAATTGAACCCCGGTCTACTGCGCGACAAGCAGTAATTCTAGC
>JAJMBT010000048.1:0-79411 GCA_030565385.1 Kodamaea neixiangensis
AATTGAAATAAATCAGTATGCATTCGGATTCAACTTAAGATCCACGTTTCTTGTTCGATCCAATGTATTCATTATTCTTACGCTTGATTCGATCTAATGTGTTCAGAATTATTATAGTCCAAGTAGCAGTGTGCATGGCTCGAGCAAAAGCTTGATTTTCAGTGAAGAGGCATATGTTCGTGAGGAATTGCTGAAAGAGAGGGCTCAAAGAGAATTCCTAGAACATCTTAGGAAGGTGTCGAATACTTTCGAGGCACCGAAATGATAGTGAAACATACTTGAAGCTGGCCTTTTAACATAGGCAGAATTCGGTAAGAATTGGATTCTTTCGTTTTGCAAAGTCCGCCTTTATGAATGAATTATTTTAAGCTTAGAGGTAGTATGTAGGAGGTCGAAATTGGACCATACAATACTCAACTACGCATAGTTCGAATTTACAACTTATGCTGGAAAGTTCACTGAACATTGCCTCCACATCTGCCGTTTGTGTTGGAATGGCTGTGTGCTTGAACTAGAGTCTCTGAATTAAATAATTCATGCAATCGAAAATATGTCAAATCTTGACAGCATAAGCTGAAGGATCAGTACAATTTGAATATTTACACACTTTTCACGGACATCGGTTCAGATTAATTACCTGAGCTACTTGTTAGGTCGTTGATCGATACCTTCATCTTCTTGCTTCTAAAGATAGTAAAGTTCTGAGCCACCTAGAGTGGCTTTAAAAACACAAAATAAAAGCATGGTACAAGTCTGGTGGCACAATACTACTCCACAACGTACTCCTTCTACCTCTCTTCTCGATTCTCTACTTCTCGGTCCGTCGTCTTCACCATGCCCAGCACTCCAAGCAATTCAACGCAACCTCTCTCTCGCCTCTGTAGCTTAGCTAACCTGCATACACCCCGCCCATTAACAAGAACAAAACATAAAAAAACGAATACACTTGTTTGGTATTAGGTTCTGCTACGATTGCAACTAACAACGAACACAGCCGCTCATGAACTTCCTTCAAGCCTTCACATTCTTTTATTTGACGGTTTTTGCCAGTGCACTTGCCAACCAGGACGACGGTGGTGGAACCACCAGCTCTGTCCTTCCAACTAGTGTTTACGTGACGGTCACAGATGCTGCAGGCAAACAAACAGTCGTGAAGACCCTCTTCTCGCAGACGTTGTTACTGGGATTCCTGTCTGCTACAGCAGCCGTCCCCTCAGGTCAGATCGGCCTTGGGTCTTTGTCTGGAGAAGTTGGTCAAGTCAAGTCGTACGCCCAAACCACCGTGACAAGCAACATTGCACCCCGTGAAAATATATACGGAACCTCAGCTGGTCTCATGGTTTTGTTTCTTGGGCTCCTTGTTTAGACCCGGGCATTAGTCCCTGCTGTTTCTTGATGCCTTTACGACTTTGACGTTGAATCTTTGTATATGTTTTAAAATACGATGTTGAATTTTACGATGTGTATCAGTACGTAGTGCCTCAAAAAGAGAAAACAGCCACATCTTCGTGGCACTGAAGCTTAAAGTAACATGCAGATGGATATAGCTTGTCCGTTGGTTTCAAAAGTGTGGTTGGCAATTGTGAGCGGAGTAGTGAGCTGAAAAGAGGGTGGAGAGTGGAGAGAGTTAGGGAGAAGAACTAAACTTAAAAATCATCTTGTCAATCTGGTTTACCCCATCAGAGAACGTCCTTTCTGCGCCAACACCAGAATGTGCACCTCAGAGTGTTTGAGCTTGACTGGTTTGAACCTATGTCCCTTAGATGTCGTTTGAAAAAGTCGTCAAGATGGGCAAAAATTTACCAAGTCACGTGTATTTTTTTTTACCTAAAACATCGTCAAGATTTCAGCAAAATTTTTAACCATTGAAAAGCGAAGGAAGATCAAGGTATGTTTAAAAGGGGATAGTTTACGAGGTTTCGGAGTTGTGTATACGTGGAGGCATTTTTATTACGTCAGTCGAATTGTTGCACGAGAAAGGGTGGTTCAAGTGCTCGCTTGCGATGAGGCATCGAGATGATCAAAGGTTGTTACCCGCTCGGTAACAAGAATATTGTGGGGACGTCAAATGGTGACATCTTATGACGTTTACGAAAGAAAAGAGCTTGAATCTGTAGAATCAAGCGAGCAGATTCATCTCAGCCACCCTCAAAGTCCACCTCGAGTGTGTTTAGAACCAAATAACTAACAATAAGTAGATGTCTGAAGAATTGACCAAGAAAACTGAAGAATTGTCATTGGAGTCCAAGACTGTGTTTGACAACAAGGAAGAGTTCGACGCTAAGCACCCTTTGAACGAGAAGTGGACCTTATGGTACACCAAGCCACAAACCAATAGCAGCGAAAACTGGCACGATTTGTTGAAGCCGGTGATCACCTTCTCATCGGTCGAAGAATTCTGGGGAATCTACAACTCGATCCCAGTGGCCAACCAATTGCCAGTAAAGTCAGACTACCACTTGTTCAAGGAGGGAATCAGACCGGAATGGGAAGACGAAAAGAACTCCAAGGGTGGGAAATGGCAATACTCTTTCCTCAACAGACGCGACGCCAGCAACACCATCAACGACTTGTGGTTGAGAGGATTGTTGGCCGTGATTGGAGAAACCATCCAAGACGACGAGGACGAAGTCAACGGAATTGTTTTAAACATCAAGCAGAAGGCGTTCAGAGTCTGCATCTGGACCAAGGACTGTGAGGAAGGAAAATTGAGAACTGTCGGAGACAGATTGAAGAAGGTTTTGCAGTTGAGAGAGGACCAAAAGATTGAGTTCATTCCACACGACTCGTCCTCAAAGAAGTCGGACTTGGTTTTGTAAGTTCAACAAACAACGTAGGCTGGTGAGGCAAACTCACCCCATGTTGTCGTGACTTACAACTCCTATTACTATTTTTAAAATCAAGGATGCTTGATTTCTGTATACTTACAAATTTACGTCTTAAGGAAAATGCGTTGAGCGAGTTCAATTGAGTAGATTGTGGAATATTCCTCTTGTATTGTAATATTAGATTTGAATCTTCGAGTTTTACTCATTTCAGCGGTACGAGGGTATTCAAAGTGTTGAACAACGAAGGTGTTGGTGTGCATCCAAGTCCATTGAGAAATAGTTTCTAGTTGGAGACATCTTCAAAGGTTGAGACTATTCAACCTTACCGTCGATAAACGCACCTATTCTTTCCCAGTAATCGGCCTGTAAAACGGTATCGTTATGCATAGAATTTTCATACTTGTAAAGCTGCTTGTCAGTCGAGCTCAACAACAGATATATGGTATCCATATGACGAGGAGGAACAATCTCGTCTTTTCTTGCACTGAACATTAAGACCGGAATCTCAGGTGGAATAAGAGGAACCAACTCTTCCAGTTCCCACCTTTGGTGTACAAACCGAGTGAAATACTTCAAGAATGGGAAGATGTGAGGCACTGTTTTTCTGATTGACAAGAAGGTGTTTTCAAGAATGATACCTTTCACAGCATGTGGCATCATTGCAGAAATGTAGATTGCTACAGCACCTCCGAGAGAACGGCCGTACAAAATCAAGGACGACTTCTGATACTGTTCATCTTCCATAGTCAAGTATCGGATCACTCTGTCTGCGTCGATTTTCAATCCAGTTTCTGAAGGTGTACCAGTCGAGTTTCCATAACCTCTGTACGAATAGATGAATACGTTGTACCCATAAGTTTTATAGAATATCGAGACTATGGGCAATGCATGTCCGATGTTTCCAGCATTTGGCGATAGTATAAGGACGGTTTTGGGCTTGTAATTCAACAGCTTCGGGTCATGCTTCAACAGATAGCATTGCAACACCTCACCATCTTTGGTGTGCAAGTTCACGAGTTCGTAGTCCGGCATATCGTACTCGTCCGGCGTAGCACAGTGCCCTCTACCATCATTGAGCGACGCAGGGTAGATCAAACTCGACTGGTATGTATACAATCCCAATAGGGCGACTATACCTAAGGACATGCCAACTTGGATGCTGGCCTTAATAAACTTCAATAACTTGAAGAATATCAACGACAGTGTTGCAAACATAGCTTCTCAGTGCTTATATGAGTGTTTCAAACTTGTTTATAGCGTGACTACCTCAATGCTGTACGTTATGAGCTTCCAGGTTTTCTTAGCAAGGGTGTGTGTTTACTTTAAAAAAAATCAAAACGACTTTCAAGACTTTTTGATAATTGGATAAGATTTGGATTGATCTCTGTGGAGATTGCAAAGAGAAATATGTCTGGGATATACGGGAATCAGAGTCAGAACCAGAATTTGGGCAAGTTCGCCTTCAATATATACGGAGGACAACAAGCTCCTTCTTCATTCGAAAGCACCAATGGGGGAAACATTATGCGACGCAGTTCTTCATCGTCCCCTTCTTCGTCATTATCTTCCATCTCCAAATTGAACAATGACGTACCGAGAACAAGGAGGTTTCTGTACAACTTCGACAAGGAAGTGACCACTATTTCACAGTTGAACTTTCCAATGAAGAATTTGTCGTTGAATCATTACCCTTCAGAGGACGAGATTCAAAGTCATGTTGTAATAGGGGGTAGGAATTGTCTTCGATTGTTGGGTTTGAACGAGGACCAGTCGAAGGTCTTGCATGATATAAACATATTTGACCAGTACCCTGTGACTTCGACGTCGAAGTTGAATAATGTCAACACTATCAAATGCCAGAACGACTTAATTGGGTGTGGGTTATCGAACGGAGGCATAACCATCTTTAAAATGCACCCCAATGGTAAGTCGAAACTAGCACACAAGTTCTCGGAGCACAAACGTAGTATAAACTCGCTTGATTTTATTGCAGGAGATGCTTCAGCGACACAATTGCTCTCCGGTTCCCAAGATGGTTCCATAAAATTGTGGGATATACGAGCGGGTTCGACGAAATCCCAACTCACCATATCATCCAATGTGCACTCAGACCCAATTAGATCATGCCAATACTCTCCACATTCTTTGGTGAGGAATAAGTTGACTGTCTTGTCGGTCCACGACTCTGGAGCACTTTGCAAGTATGACCTTCGAACCAACAACTTTTTGTTCAGTGGGACAGGAAGCAGCATAACCCAACCAGAAAGGAAATGGAACTTACACACAGGGCCGGCATTGTCATTACATATCCACCCAGACAAAGAGTATGTCTTGACTGGTGGTAGAGATCAAAAAATGATTGTATGGAATTATGGTGACAATGCTGTATCATCGCATAAAATCTCCCCAGAGTACATGATTAATACCTATGGTCCAGTCATGAAAGTGAGGTGGTGTAACTACGCAAATGAACCTGCTGCACCTGTGTATGACAACGAGAAATTGGATTATCAACAATCCAACATAGATTTTGGAAGATTGGAGGATAAACTTTCCTACGATGAAAGAGAAACGATTTTCCAAACACCCACCAACAACCCATTGTACGACTATGACTTTGCATGCCTGTACTTGAATGACGACCTGACATTGACAGTGCACAATTTGGCCAGGAAATTCATACCTCTGGAAATTGTAAAGTCAAACAATAATAAACCTTTCCAGAACTTCATCTGGAGTCAAAATCCAACCAACTCAAGAAGAATATGGACAATCACCAAATCTAATGTGTTTACAGCTTACAACTTGGATGCGTCCAATGAATCGAACCCTGACATCACGAGACCACTCGAAGACTTGACTTCTGTTGCATTTGACTGGAACACTGGAATGGGCGACTTTTGTTTTATCAATCAAGACAAATATGAGTTTGATGAAGAAGGTAGCGAGACCGAGGAAACGAAGGCCGAGGCCACATACCAAGACACTTTTGTCGACGAATATGATTTGCGAAGTCTTGATACATCTTCTGAAATCAATCTGAAAAGGAACTATGTGGGCTCCATCCCAATTGCTTCCAACACTGGAGTGCAAAGCCACCAATCTCCAATGCAACAACTTTCTAATTCATTGACAGCTTCACCAATTGAAAAGCCTCCCATCTTCAGGTCGCTCACGCACAATCCGCTCCTGATAGGTAAATCACCATCACCTGTTTTGCTGCATAGGAATAGCTCGCCATTCAATGCCTTGTTGGGAGTAGAAACACCTAGACCCAAATTAAACAGACATGGATCCACTGCTACCCAAGACTCGGCAATCTCACTCAACCTCACACCTCAACAACAGAAACTCCAACCTACCAACAAATATGTACAGGTCAACTATGCTTCACCCTATGTTGTTCCTGTTAAGTTGCCACTTCCTTTGAATGACGAATTGGTGTTTGAGACGTTAGCAAACAATTACTTGATTTACATCCCAGATGGATTTTCGCTCATCGACGTGTGTTTAATGAACGCCAGTGTCAGTGCGAGTGTCAATCGATTTAGAGACTGTCAAGTATGGAGAGTCCTTGCAGTTAGCTTGGAGGAAGGTTTCGGTTATAATTCGTTTGCAGAAGAAACCTATACTAACGACAATGGCGAAGGTGATGAGAAGAATGATGTGCAAGATGATGAGGCTAAGTCTATGATGTCCGATCTAGGCCAGTTTGTCGGGTCGTACAACTCAAACTCCACACTGACTACTAACTACGGGAAAGAAGAAAACACAAATCCAGATGCCCCAGGTGCAGCTACATCCTCGGCATTGAGTGTATCCCCAGAAGAAAAGATAACGCTTTTGAAGAATAAAAGTAGTTCCAGTTTGATTGACATGATCAAACAAAACAGAGGCAATAGTTTTGCAGCAAACCCTTTGAAAGCTAAACCCCAAACAAAAACGCCAGTTGACGACAATGAAAATGCGATAATCGATGAAGACGAAGAAGATGAAAAGAAGGTGCCCGTGCGACCAAGAGTAATAACAACTTTTAAGAGCAGAAGATCATCCAGAAGTACATCCAAGAAGGATAATGATGATGAAGCAGCTTCCACATCACCTATTAGAATGAGGTCACCGATAGATACAGCCAGTGATGCGGATGGCTCAAGAGGCTCGTTTTTAAAATCTGGACTCCTTCTGCACTCTTCTCATCACTATTCCTTCGGAAGTTATCAAAACAGACCATTTCGGTTTGGAACAAACCCAATTGTCTCTGAAGACTTGGATGATGAGAATTATAATCTCATGAATAACGCTGCGCTCAACTCTGACTCCCTTGGGTCTCAACAAAACACAGCCAGCGTCTCACCTGTATTTTACAATCAGCACCACTCGTCATTTCATTCGAGTAGTCAAGGAGTTCCTCAGCACAGTATTCACCAAAGTACGAATCAGTTAACTACCCCTCAAGGGTCTCTCAATTCAAGAAGGGCTTCCTCTGTTGTGAAAGCTTCGCCCTCTCAACCCACAGGGGCTATGAGCAAAGCTGACAACAAGATTTTCGATCGTGACCCTGTCGATGGTTTAACCTCCGAATTATCTCGAGCTTTCCAAGAGTCTAAAACAAAGAATAAGTTTAAGCCATGGAAAACAAGGAATATTTTGAAAGAAACCTTAGCCTTTGCACAAGCCCAAGGCGATATAATCATGTGTTCCACGTTGACTTTGTTATTCTATGAGTTATTCTTGGACCTGGAATCTAAGAAATCCAGCTTGGATTGGTTGGCCTTGTATGTTGAAATTCTACACAGAAAGCGGCTTTTTGTTACAGCAGCCAACGTCATAAACATGTCGCCACCTGATATAAAGGAGCAATTAAAGGACATCTCGTCAAAGGAAGTTGATCTTCGGTTCTACTGCTGCTGGTGTCAGCAATTATTGATCAACGAAAAGAGCAAAATGGCATCAAATGAAAATTTTGGTTACTGGTATTGTGATGAATGTTCAAGGATTCAACTGAACTGTGTTTATTGCAATGAACCATGTAAAGGGTTGACTGTTGTTGTCAGTTTGAAATGTGGCCATAGAGGACATTTTGGATGCCTTAGAGAGTGGTTTATTGTTGGTGAGAACATTGAATGTCCTGGGGGTTGTGATTATATTGTGGTGTAGAACACCAGCCCATTTGGGCGTCTGAAACAAGTGAATGTTTCATTGATTAGAAGTATGTAAGTTGCAGCTACACATAAGAACACGGTTGTTTCAGCCTCTACTCGATCGTCGAGTAGTAATATCACAGATTCATAAAGTAAGAGCATTTATTATGGCCAGAGCTTCAATTGCTCTATGAATTTGCATTGCTTGTCGGTTTTAAGTAACCCAATCGTTTTAATGGCACTCGAACTCAAAATTGAGAGTATTATGGTGTGAGCGAATGCAAGTGGACGAATATGTGAATAATAATTCGAGAATGCTCTTTAAGATCATTGGTTTGGAGTGGTCTTCATAATTCAAAGTCTGAAGATGTTCATTTCAAGTCATGTATGTGTGAATAAAGTTACACCAACCTCACATCCCCAATCTTCAACAATTTTTCAATCACTCTATACCTTACCACGTAAATTCCTTCCAGCACAAACTCAACCTCCTCATCCTCACCCAAATGCACAGTCACACCCTTTTTACCCAAGTATTGTACAAAGACTGGCTGGTCCAAGTCGGGCTCGACGATCATAGACAACCCTCCTGAAACGTCGTCGAGTAAAGTAAGCAATTTCGGTAGTTTGCCCAAAAACGAGTTATTGTAGAGGCTGGTCAAGATCTTCAAGTGTTTTTGGATATATTCTTGTTCCTGTGAAGATAAGAGCTTATTCTCTGTGAATCCTTGACTATCAGCAGCAGTTTCGTTGACGTAAAATATTGTGAATCTGTCCAACTTGCTAAGTCTTGTTCTCAAGTATAAACGTACAAGGTAGTTGATTCTCTCGATGTCTGTTTCTATTATCATCAACTGTAGTTTGAAGTCGCTGTCTATTACACCAGATGCTGCATTCAAGTCACCATACTCGTGGGAGTCAAGTAGAAACTGTTGTTGGTTCGATAACAGCTCCAATACATTATTCATCAAGACATTCTGAAAAGGTAGCAACTCAGGAGCCATGCGCTCATTATTCATAGCTTGAACCAAGTCATTGTACAATGACGACTTGGATAACTTCTTCTTGCTTGAATCATCTTCAAACTCTTGTATGATATCATCAATATCCATTCCCAATGTTTGACTTTTAGATCAATCTAAAAAGTAGTAGAAAATTAAAATTTAATCACAACATGGACAGGCAGTCGTTACTTGAACAGAAGCGACAAAGATTGTTTGAGTTGAAGCAGAGGCGTCTAGGGGCACAGTCAGATGATTCGACCCTGGTAGATCAATTGCTAGAGAAATTGCTGAGTGCTTCTACAGACGAAGTTAGTAGTGCTCCAGTCAAAACTTCGGTCAGTGTTGGTATCCAAGTAGATAGCGAACTTCCAAGCAGGACAATATCAGGAGGTGCTCATCATTTCCAGAGGTATGTTGATCCTGAGAAGGAACATATATCATACGATAAGGGAATTCAGGCAACACCTTTGGAAGAGAAATCTACTGTGAAATCAACTGACGTGGACACAACAGTCCCCAGGGAAACGGCTGAAGATGAAGTCAAGTTAAAACATGCAGAGTTTGTGGACGAGTATAAATTGAACAATGCCATCAAAGAATCGATAAAGCTCATCAACAAGGTGGTGATAAACCAAACAATAAACACAGACTCATTCACGAATTACGCTAATAAAGTCGATTTCGACTCGCAATTCTCCAAAAACATGCACCAACAACGGCCCTTTACGATTGCAAACAAGATCCAGCACATTTCAAACCGTCCAATTCACTCCATTGACATATCCCCGCATTTTCCAGAGCTTGTAGTTGTTTGTTTCGCGTCCAGAGGTAGCATAGACCCAAAGCATGACAGCACCAACGAAAGATCTCCTGGATTGGCCGTCGTATATAATACCAAGAACGACAAGGAGATCTTCCCAGAATTTTTCTTGCACTGTACTGTGCCCATAACTACCATTCAGTTCGACAAAGTTAGCTCGAATAAGATCATAGGAGGTTTGAGTGATGGCAAGATCGTGATCTGGGATTTGCAGGTTAAAAACGGCAGCCTAGACGTTGCCATTTTGCCACTTTTGACTACACCCAGGTTCTCAGCATTGGCCCTTCAAAATCAATCCAGCTTCAACTTCCAGCACCACACGCTAGCAATTACCTCAATTATTCAGTTGAATGTTGACGGAAATGATTCATTGGTCAGCTTTTCAGTTGATGGGATCATAAACACCTGGTCTACAAATTTGCTTGCATCACCACGGTTGGAATCGGTCAAGGTATTCTTACCCAAGAAAGAAAACGAATTCACTAACTTTAGAGAGCCTGTGCGCATCCTCAAAGCGTTGGCAAACATCAAGACTACCACCTCAACGAACATGCCAAACAGTCCACCTAACTCGTCTGTTCCTCCGACTGCAGACAGACTGAGGAGCTTTTCAGGAGCCGAAGAACTGCCAGAACATAAGTTCTTGAATGAAATCGTTGTCATCTCAGAAAACGGGAAGGTGATAGAGCTTTCAAACAACCCTAAAGAAGAATACATAGATCAAATCCACGAGGTTCCATTGAAGCTTGAAGAAGGTGAATATTGGTCAAATGGGATCACTGATAGTGCAACTATCAGCAGCAGCAAGGGAGGCAATTTCGTTCTTTGTTCAAATGTGGACTGGACTATGAAAGTGTGGTCGTTGGAAGGCCCGGAGCCAGTAGTGTCCATTCCAACCAAAACAGTGATACAACGCATCTGCAGAAGGCCAAACACTGCGAACCAGTTCGTGACTTTGGGCTTGCAATCCATAATCGAATTTTGGGATTTAGATGTCAAGCTTTTCAGCTCAATATTAGATATCCCGCTCGAAGGGAATAATCCAGTTACAAGTTTGAAGTTCAATAGGGACGGTAGCATGTTAATGTTTGGCTTTGGTGACGGATCTTTAAGCACCTGGAATGTCCATGAAGACGTGTTGTCAAATATCATCAAATCTCAGAAACAAGAAAAGGATGAAGGTTTTCACAAGTTCTTACTGAAGCTTGAAAGTTGAAGCAAACTGATTATGAAAGTCAAAATATTAATTAATAGATTTGATAAATATACAAGATATAATACAATCATGTAAAGCTTCTGAAAATACTGTCTCTAGGTCTAATGTCGATCGACCCACCAATCTGCGTTTCCTGAAATGCTTGGTTGAGTTCCACACAGTCATTGGTGGCTAAAACCAACAATTCAAAAAAGCATTTGGTTGCTTCTTTTCTCATGTTCACCTTCTTGGAAACTCTATTGAGTCCCAATGGTTGTTTGTCTGCGCTATCGATTTTCAAGTCCTTTTGAATGAGTTCAGCCAAGTCTGTGGTTTGTTTGTCTTCGATTATTTCACGGATGTGGTCTGCCACCTGTCTTGTGGCCCGTGCTACTGCCTCGCCAGACTCATCAAAATCAACATCGACTTGCGAGTCTTCTATAATTTGATTGGAGAGATCGTTTTGAAAGTTGTCCTCGTCACGGTCAAAGTCAGGTAGAGAGATGTCAAAATCAAGGTCGTGGTTGAAATCATCGTCGTCGTGGTTGAACTGTAAGTTGTGTTGTTCTTCTTCAAGTTCCTTCTCCTGTCTTGCCATTTCAAGGCACTTTTTATGCAATTCGTCGTATTCGTTTCCCATGTTCCAAATCTTTCTTCTCTTACTTGGAAGTGGTCCTGATGATTCGAATATGAGCTCTAGTTTTTCAGCTTCGGAAAGCTTGGTTTCAGCAGTTGAGGTTCCAGACCGCAAGAGTGAATTTTGGTTGTCTCGTAATGTTTGCATCAGGATGCCATCCAAATCTTCAGTGGAATCGATGATCAACTTTCTGTTTGCAATTATGAGTTCTCCTTCTTCTGTAATGCGGTTTCTCTTCACTCTTTGGCGTGGTTCTGTCGATACTTCTTGAGGAGGTGTGTGTGGTTCATTTAAATCAGTAGGGCTTTGTCCTACATCTCCCTCGAGTTCTGGCTGGTCTATTGTATCAAGACCCAAGTCAAGATCTAGGATGTCATCGTCTTTCCTCAATTCCGCCAAAATGGACATATCTTCGATTCCCTGAACCGACGCGTCTCTGCCTATTTCGATCGAATCAGCTACTGAAGAGTTGTCGTTCTGTATGTCATCGTCAAGATCGAAGTCCAACTCCAACCCCAAGTCATTACCTGGAGTTGCTGCGTCTAACGCATCGTGATACCTTCCAAATTCGATTGAGTGGTCAAAGCTTGAAGTGTCTTCATTCTCAGATGTGCTCTGTGCTTGTGACTGTCCAAATATTCCCCTGCCATTTGTTTGTGAATCGTCTTCATCCAAGTTTAAGTCGTCCTGGTACAACAAGTCGAACTTGGTGACTTGGTCCTGCAAAGTGATACTCTTGACGTTTTTTATCACCGAGTCTTGAATCGAGATGTTGATGGTAGCATTGTTGATATTGTCAGACCCAAGACTCACACCACTCGCGTACTTGAAAGAAGTCTTCAACTTAAGCAAGATATCGTTGACGTCGTCCAACAAGTACTTGGTTTTACGTGAGTATATCCGGACAATACCCAACAAGAGCTGACCGGATAACCGCAACGTAATAGTGTTGGAGTTCTCCTCGGACTGTAAAGAGGCTGTAAAGCTTATTGGATGATTCGAAATAAGATCCGAAGACTTAGTGATGCTGGTGCTCAAAAGTTGTTGTTTGGTGAGCTTCTTGTCATAGTTGGCAGCAAGCCAGACATAACCCAACGGTCCCTGCTTCGACACCAATTGCTCAGAGTACATCTGTTAGTGTATAGTTTGTTATTGAAGAAAGTTAAAAAAAAAAGTTGACGCGTTCCAGAAAAGTTCGCGTTTCGTGAACCACGCTTCTGCTTACTCATTTCTTAGTCATCATTCACGTGCAGTTGATCTTCTGACGTTTTAAATTCAGGGTATACGAGAAACAAGTTGGAGTGAAATAATTGGAGGGGTAGACACGATGAATCTTCAGACCAAGCTAGACAACTCGCTCAATGACATACTAAAGACGTCAGGGTATATATTTGAGATAATCAACAACAATAAAAAGCAGAGCAACTTGATCACTGGTACCAACAACCAATTGATTGCACCTTCCATAACATCGCAGTTGGCAAGCAATGTAGCCAAGTTTGATGACATACTTGATGAGACGATTTCCAAGTTCAACGATGCGCGGTGGTGTATTGAGCAGATGCTTGAGAACAAGCAGAAGCAGGAAGAAATGAAGTTGAAGGAGGAGATGGAGAGGCAGAAGAGGGTGAAGGAAGAGGAGGAGAGAAAGAGGAAGGCTGAAGAGGAAGAGAAGAGACGCAGAGAGGAGGAAGAGAGGAGGCGCAGACTAGAAGAAGAAGAACGCAAGCGCAAAGAAGAGGCGGAAGCTACTGCTAAAGCTCAAAGAGATGCTGCTGAGCGAGATGCGGCTGAGAGAGCTAAGGCTGAAGAAGCAGCCAGGATCAAAAGAGAACAAGAAGAAAAGGAAAGAAGAGAACAAGAGATACGCAACCAGCAGGAAATGCAAAAGAAAAGAGAAGAGGAAGAGAAGATGCTACTGCAGAATATGGGCCAAGGCAACGACCCACAACACAACCCTGAGTTTGATTTTATGTCGCCAGGTGGTTTTGATTTCAATGACTTGGGAAGCAACAAGGTTGAATCTGATATACCCAATCCTGCTGATATACTATCCTCCATCAACTACACAGATGATGCATTACTACCTAATGAGGACATGAAACAAGCGAAGGGCAATGAAGGTGGAAACAACGGTGACAATATGAATAATAACAATGGTGACTTGGACCTCGACATGAACAACTTGCTTGGAAACGACGAACTGTTGTTGGACGGGCTCAACATGAGTTTGCTTGACCAAGGGTATGACCCTAATGCTGGAGGACAACTTGGCAATGACGAGGAGTTTGATGTTGACAACTTTTTGAATCAGTTTGGAAGTTGAGCTTGAACGCTCTGTTATAGATATAAAGATATCAGAGTACGCACTAGGAGCCATGGGTGAGAGGAATGGTCCTATGAAAGTTCTTTCCACTTGAAGCTTTCACGCTCGGTCGAGAAAGAGTGCTTGGGGGTCATAGATTGCTCGGGAAAGACAATTTGACACAAGCATCAGTATCTTGGTGACTGATATTAGTTGATTAGGACCTTAACAATGTTCTGCACTAGATTAGATCTAGCAGAGTTGAGATAGTAGTCCTGGCTGGGATGAATACAGCTTTACAGCAGAAGAGGATAAGATGAATCAATAGAATAAATATGCTTTGATTGTAGTAGAATTTACAGTTTAAAGGACATCTATGCAACTTGAAAGCCTAAACTTGCTAACAGCAAATCTAGTATGGAATGGGAGACAACACAATTGTACTTCGAGCGTAGTTATTTATTCGCATACTCGGGCCGTTCCAACATGCTTCCCAAATAGGAAGTCTGCACCAGCCAATTAAATTCCACAACCAAAAACCATTCGAAACTCGCAAATCACTGAAAAACTTTTTATAGACAGTGATTCTCAAGAGCCATAATGTTTAGACAAGCCATCCGTCAAGTAGCCAAGCAATCATCCAGCGTTGTCAGAAGAACCTATGCCACCGAGGCTGCTGTGGGTTCCGACGCCTTGAAGTTGTCGCTTGCTCTTCCACACCAAACCTTGTACTCTGATTCCGAAGTCCAACAAGTCAACTTGCCTTCTGTCAACGGTGACTTGGGTATTTTGGCCAACCACATTCCAATTGTCGAACAATTGAGACCAGGTTTGTTGGAGGTTATCACCAAGAGCGGTGAGACCGAGCAGTACTTTGTCAGTGGTGGCATTGCCACTGTTCAGCCAGGTAACAAGTTGACCATATCTGCTGTTGAGGCTTTCAAGCCAGACCAATTCGACGCTCAGGCTGTCAAGACCTTGATTGCCGATGCCCAAAAGAGAGCTGCTTCTTCCGACGAAGTTGAGGTTGCTGAGGCCAACATTGAGTTGGAGGTTTTGGAGGCTTTGCAGGGTGTTGCTCACTAATTGGATATGCCGATTATGAGAGAGATGATATAATAAAAGAATCGATTTATCTGTGTAGCTCATGAATGAGTGCGTTGTAGTTGAAGGAGACAGTTGTGAGTATGCTAGATTTAAGACTAGTATTGATCAATAATGCTGAACATGGTTTTGAACAAAAAGATGTGAACAAGTACCAAGAGAGGATATGTTTGACTTAATTGAAGAAGTATTAGAGTATCCTGTACTTTTTTCATAACTCAACGTGCTCCTCCATTTCTAACTGCAATTCTACTTTAGTGGAATGTATTGTTAGATCAAGCAGTTCGTTTAATTGATGTTTACTGTTTATGCTGGGCATATTCAAAGTAGAAAATTATCCAGAGGAGAAGTAAATTCTTTCAAACAATGTACTCATGATCTTAGAGTCAACTCTCCTGGTTTCACCAAGTCTTATATTTTGCATACTCGGCTTACAGGAAGATGGTCCATATCATACAAATCACACGAATATTCAAGACCTACAGACATAGTCTTGACAGCACTGAAGTCTTTAAATCAAGATTCTTCACGTGCAAGCATACCTTCCATTAACAACAGCTCTTGTTCGCAAACACTTTTCCTGCTTTATCCTTGTTCGTAATCAGTTCCATTCACCCCAAACGTTAAACCTTATTGTACCGACATTTCAAGGGTTTAAGGAAGGTACAATCGTCTGTTGCACCGAACCTAGATTTCCTCGTTACTTCCAAGTCAGAGCCAAGTGCTGGCTCGTAACAACCCAACAATAGGGCCACCTTCTCCACGTATTCAAGCGAAAGTCACCCCGCCATTCGGGCAAACTTACTCCAGAAAAAAAAAAGTATAAATACCTTTTGATTGCACGATAAATGATAAGTTTAACAATTGCAACTCCTTCCTAATGAGCAACCCATCCTTAGTTTTAAACAAGATCGACGATATTTCCTTTGAGACTTACACGTCTCCAAAGATTGAACAGCCCACTGATGTGATTGTTGAGGTGAAGAAGACGGGTATCTGTGGATCAGACATTCATTACTACGCACATGGGAAGATTGGGCAGTTCGTTTTGACCAAGCCTATGGTCTTGGGTCACGAATCGTCTGGTATTGTTAGTGCTGTTGGTTCTGGCGTCACCAGCTTGAAGGTTGGTGACAAGGTTGCAATTGAGCCGGGCGTACCTTCTAGACTCAGTGACGAGTACAAGAGCGGCCACTACAACTTGTGTCCTCACATGTGCTTTGCTGCGACTCCAAATTCAACTGAGGGCGAGCCAAACCCTCCGGGAACCTTGTGTAAGTACTACAAGAGCCCTGAGGACTTCTTGGTGAAGTTGCCTGACCATGTCAGCTTGGAGTTGGGTGCACTTGTTGAGCCATTGACTGTTGGTGTCCATGCATCCAAGTTGGCAAACATCAAGTTCGGTGACAACGTCGTTGTTTTCGGCGCAGGGCCTGTTGGGCTTTTGGCTGCATCTGTGGCCCGTACCTTTGGTGCTGCAGGTGTCTTGGTGGTTGACATCTTCGATAACAAATTGGAGATGGCAATCAAGATGGGTGCTGCCACACACTCCTTCAACTCAAAGACTGGTAAGAAGGACGCCTTGCTCAAGGCATTTGAAGGAAAAGCTCCAACCGTCGTGTTGGAATGTACAGGAGCTGAACCGTGTATCCAGTTGGGTATCGACGTATTGTCCCCTGGTGGGAGAATGGTCCAAGTCGGTAACGCTGGTGGTGACGTCAAGCTCCCTATCACAGACTTGGTTACAAAGGAATTGCTGTTGTTAGGATCCTTTAGATACGGATACGACGACTACAAGACCGGTGTCGCCATCTTGGACAAGAACTACAAGAACGGTCCAGAAAAGGCTCTCATTGACTTTGAGCTGTTGATCACTCACAGATTCAAGTTTGAAGATGCCATCAAGGCTTACGACTTGGTCAGAGCTGGTGGTGCTGTTAAGGCAATGATTGATGGCCCAGAGTTTGCCAAGGCAAGCTTGTAAGCAACCAGAGAGTGATGAACGAGGAGGAGTTTAGGTTTTAGATAGGCTTGAAAGTTTTCTTCTTTATGTTATGAATGATGTTTAGTTGAGTTTTGTATTTCTTTCGTAGTGGCTGCAAATTCTAGAAAAATTTGAGAGGACAAGAACAATTTGATCGGCACAACTTATTGAGTTGATTGAGCTGAACTGTCAATCAAGTCAAGTTGGCATACCTTTGGTTTAGTCAGATATTAAACAAATTCAGGTCTGGGAATTCTCAGCGTCTGTATTAATCTTTTTCTACTAATTCATTTGTATTAAGGTATATAGAAATATAAATGGTTGGTACTAACCTTACAACACGTGAGATAAGCCATGATTTGATCCTCACAGTGTCAATAATTTCAACAACTATCCGATATAGTGTAACGGCTAGCACGGTTCTCTCTCACAGAGCAAACCCGGGTTCGACTCCCGGTATCGGAGATTTCTTTTTTTGTTTCGTGGTATATATCTCTTTTTGCAGTAACAAGTTTCTTGATCTAAATACAGAGTGAAACATGTGTGAAATCAAGATTGTACGGTACTCTTGGTAGGAGATATGTGATCTTCTCACCGCTTGATTGTTTTATTTTATTGGCTGCTCACTTTCTGGGAGTAATGTGTGTTCTTCTGCCAAACTGAAGGAGAGATTAACAAAGAAGGACACGCTTGTAGGTAACCAGAGAATATCCTACACAGAAATCTATACCTATTACAGGACAACAGACCCATCGTACTCAACTCTTTCCCGATATGCTCCACTAGCATGGCTGCAAAATCATGTCGTGCCCTCCCCGACATCTCCAACAGAGAAAATTTTCACGACATTAAACCGAGCACCTTCCAGTCAGAAGACTTCAATAGCATCACCATGTCTCTCACTGCAAAGGAAGCCTTTTCCAAGTTACCACAGAGGTTACACAACTTCTTCCTCAAGTACCCACCACGGCCATTTGCACAATACTCTGAAAAACCAAGCACCACCGATGATCCACAGATGAACCCGTTCTTGGCCAACAAGAACCCAGAGAGTGGAAGATGGCATGGAGCTAAGATCTCGTTAAGAACATCATCGGATTTGTACAAGATGGCACGCAAGTTTGGCATAGAGGAGATGTTACCTCCAAGTCCAAAGAGATTCTACGAGCAGAAGTACTATGATGACAAGAAATGGATGAGAGGTGTGTTGTCGCACAAGAAACAGAAGTGGGAGAGAGAGTTGTTTGACAAGTTGAAGGTTAGAGAGGAGGCTATCAGCAAGATGGACGAGACTATCAGCAAGGTGAGACCCGATTATAAGAAGCAGTTGAAGAAGAGAGAAGAAAAGAAGAGAACTTGGTTTTAGACTGATGACTTCACGAGTTGTGGGTGAGCGTTGCATTTAAGCAAAATACGTGTATATATGTTGGATAATTCAATGAGAATTGAGAAGAGTATCTGTTTTGAGTGTAGATCCGAAGAGATTGAAGTAGGATCAGTATTCGAGTATTGTTAGAGTAATATTGTTAGAGTAATATTGTTAGAGTGTAAAGGAGTGAACTGAGTAGAATTGAATACTAATAAGAACATTAAGTACTTTCACGACGCTACCTTCCATAACATTACATTCTTTATTAATATACACTAATCTCCAAATAACTGAAGACACTCTATCTTTCTTGCCTTCTCCATATGTAGACCAGTCGCCTGACGTATAACTGTGTTCGGAGAGAGGCAGTATGCTCTACTAGCCTCATAAAAGGGCACTTCACTCAGCTACCTCCTTCTCATTGGAACCTTCTTCTTGAGAGATGGCCCTGCACCCAGACCCTTGACACGAGAAGCACTCTTCAGTAAAACCAGCTCAATATCCAAGTCGTCAGGTAGTATTATCTGTCTGATCTGGTTTCCTCTAATGTTTATGAAGGTCAACAACTGGGGATCCTGGTTGGGTTGAACAAGCTTGATGTTCTTCAACGACAAGTTCATCAGCGGAGAACACAGCAAGATCTGTCCGTTTACGGTGTTCCCATTCTTCAACTCAACAGTAACAGGTTGGTTGGTAGACGTAGGTAAGTTCATCAAGAACCTCACAAGCTTCATGGTAAAGAACTGGAGTAAATTTCCTTTAAATTTTCTTGAAACAAAATTAAAAACCAACCAAGGATGACTAGCTTAGCCGATAGCATACGTAACATACCCCCGGTGACTCGTTTCTTTACGATATCCACTGTTGCTGTGTGTTTGGCTATTGCCTGTGACTGGGTTTCTATAAGATCCTTGATCAGTGACGTGTACCTCTTTGAGTATGAGTGGACGTTGATTGTTCTGGCTTGGAAGTACAAAGGGTGGCCAGGATTCTTGGGGGTTCTAACCAATTCGATATTCCAGACGTACAGATTGTTTACTTGCTTTATGATTCCTTCTGGGATGTATGTGGACAATCGTCTAGGAGCTATTATGGACATCTACTTCTTCTACACTTTTGCCAACCATTTGGAACACGCTCGTGGCAAGTTTCGTGGCAATTTTCCAGACTGTCTTTGGTTCACGTTGATTACGGGTACGATGATCACGTTGATCTCCTTCACTTATTCGTTACTCGTCGATCGCTACCACTTTCATATCTACCACGAAATGATGCTTTCCTGCGTTACATACCTTTGGCTGAGAGAGCTGAAAAACTCCATCATTAACTTCATGGGGATAATCCCAATCAAGGCTTACTACTTGCCGCTCTTCAACTTGTTTGCAAAGGCCATTGTTGGAGGATTTCCTGGTGTTTTGCACACCTTGTTTGGAATCATAGGGGGATATTTATACCAGTGCATACAGTCTGGCACATGGCCAATCTACAACTTGAACCGTCCGTCAGCTCAGAAGTTTACAAGTTTGTTTCAGACAGAGGGCAACAGGGTTGGCACTAATCAAAGGAGAGTCGGAGGCAGCAGCAACGATACCAGTGGAGAACTTCAGCCAGCTGTTTTTGATGAGGGGTATTTGAAGGCCCCATTGTGGTTGTACAGACTTCTCGACTATCCCATAGTCGATTCGAAGAGGAACTCGAACTTCGTGCCACTGACTACAGTTCCTAAAGCCAATCCTCCACCAGAGCACCCTATTTTCCACGGTAAGGGACGTAGATTGGGTGACTAACGAGGGCTGGTGATACACATTGGAGATTAGATTACATGGATTGAAGGGTTAGAGTAAGGTAGATAACCTGCAAGGGGATTGTCGTATCGTACCTCAAGAGTATTCAGATACTATTCATCAATTATTGTCAACTCTTTACAAGGATACTTAGAGATTAGCGTTAACGTAGAGTTTTAAATGATATTCAACACGATCTACCAAGGTAGAACTTAAATGCTACTCGAGCAGAATCAACTGGAGTGATGAGATGAGATATTTCGCTAAGCTTCTATGAGTAGCATTGGGTCAAGAATCTACAAAGGAGCATACAGGAGAATCAAAAGACGTCTATCCTCAAAATTTGCACCCAAAAGTAATACCAAGTTATGAACGATGTTTGTGGGTAGATAGCAGTATACATATGAAGAACAGCATGTAAGTTACTCATTAACTTTGTGAAGACAACAAGCAATAGGAGTTAGCTCACGCATGTTGGGTACGCTCCATTGTGATGAAGTTCATATATCCTTTAAGTTAGCGATTATGTTCGCCAATGCTAGGTGTTATAGACGTCACGTTCCTGCGTACATCTGCAATGAAGGAAGAGCTTTTCGTTCGAGGTTTAAGATGAAACATTCTTCATGTTGTTGCAGCCAACGTGAATTTCGTGATTCGAATTTGTTTGAGATTTAGGAGAGGAAGAGGAGACGATCTTTTGAGTTGGATCATCTTGAGAGACGCGTGAGGTTGGGTATGCTGTGTAGTTATCTATATGCTGCATTTGCTGTCACATACTGTATTTAAGACTTATTATTAATATGAAACTTATTTTTAAGTCAAGAGATGCCCTATTCAGCGATGAGATATACTTTGTATATGGTTCTCCTATTAAACTGATCCTCTCTCACCTGAGCACACACTAACACCATGCTCACCTCCTTCATCGTTCCTATTGTCTTGAAGAAGATGAATAAAATACGGAACCAATAGAAACACAATGCGCATCTGGTTATTCTCTCAAGAACTACATTCTAGACTAAACAGTCCAGTCCGTTCTATCAATATCAAAGAATTACCAAGATACTGATATAATAGACAGTTGAATTAATAATCCCATCCACTCTTAAACACTTGTCACAATACGTCAAACTCTAGTAGTCTGCTCAACCACAAGCTACTTTGTGGAGTAACTGAAATATCGCAATGGAATGAGGCTTCCATAAAAGGGGTCCCGTAGCCCACCAATTGAGGGCATTATATATCGTTTGATATAAGGCCCCTTAGAGCGAGCTTTTGGTTTGATACCTGTAAAGTTTAACCGGCCCCGTGCCCACTTCTAGACCCTAATATCCAGTATGCCTTGAATAGCCTTACAATTAATAATTTAGAACCAAAATACATGGCACTGCATTTTCAAAAACCGGGTGTTTCATGTCTTATTGGACAAGAATTCGCTCAGTGGCATGCTTCTGTGGTCCCATTCTCTGCTTCTGTTGCTCCCGTGACAGCACAGTTTCATCCGGTAACCTCTTTATAATAACATACATAACCGGTCACACTCGTAAAAAAAAAGCCAAACAACTACAATAGACAAAGTTTAAATATATCTCGACATCAAGCGATTCAGATCGGAGAGTATAGTTGACTGATTGTTGGGCAGTGTTTAAGCAATGAGTAAAGCAAGCCAACCCAAAGCTGGGTCTGTTGGGAGTGGTGGTGTGGACACTACAGGCAACAACGTGCCTGTCACAGGAGGAGCGAATGAGACGCCATTACCAGAGCTTGCAACAAGGAATCGCAGTGCAAGTAGTGTGTTGCTTAGTCCTAGTATACGTGCCGGAGGCGGGAAGAACCAGAAGGTGAAGAAGTTGAAGCTGAAGCCACACCTCAAACGGTCGTCTCTGTCGTACCATGGCCACGGACACCCACACAAGCTAATATTTTCTGTTGATGATGACATTGGAGACTCCATTGACGAAGATTCTGCGGATGCAGAGAATGTTACCGGTGGGTCGGCCAAACGAAATCACAACGACCAAACACCAAGACAATCAAAACACATTAAAGGCTACTTCCCGGACGTAAGCGAGTGGGAGCAGCACAAAAGAGTAGCCGAGTTGGAGCTGGACGTCAGCGGAGACGTTCTTGAAGCCACGGCCACAGAGCCTCAAACACCTTTGAAGGTTGCACCTGTCGAAGAACAGGAAGATGAGGACGAGGAAGTAGGAGACGAGGAAGACGAGGAAGGAGAAGAAGGAGAGAACGGCGATTCAGACTCAATTGCATCGTCCTCAACTCTCGAATCATTGAACTTGAAAGAAAGACAAAATGCCATCAACCTGACACACCCATTCGGTATTAAGATCTGGAAACCATCGTTATACAAAAAAAAGAGATCGGTTGCAGCTAGAGCAGAAGAAGATATCCACGACTTTGACCCTCGTAAACCCACAACCGCACACATCTCATGGGGTGTGACTGCCACCAACGTCTTGTGGTCCTTCACCCTTGGGCTCTTTATGTACATTCTTTGCCTTTTCGCAGCCTTCCTAGTGTTCATCCTTTCTGGCTTTGGAATCCACCGGCCACTGAGACCTTATGTGAGGTTATTGCTCAAGCTTGGTAATTACTGGCTCTATCCCTTTGGCAAGTTTGTCTTATTGACAAGAGATGAAAATTACTTGGACGAAGACGAATTGGACGGGAGATCCATCTCGGAGTTCCACAGATGGAGATTGCAAGAGGAGGGAAGGTTATTCTACGCACCTCCAAGAAGATTCACTGCAAGCAATGAGTCTAGACCTACGATGAAAGACCATACTGGAAGATTGCTTGCTGACACCTATCTTCTTAGTGAAGACCAAACAGGGGCTCAAGCCTCTACGAGTAACTTTATCAACAACAGTAGTTATGAAACCGACAACGATGCTGTTGAAGATGAGAACATTAATGACATCAAAGTGCGTTTCTTCGGAAGAGGAAGCTGGTCGTCCGGAAGATTAGCATTCTACTTGGTATTTTACGGTATTTTGCAGCCATTTTTTTACCTCGTTGCACTTGTGTGTTGGCTCATTGTGTTTACCATTCCAATGGCTAAAATCTCGCTGACGATTTGCGACCACCTAAGAAGACACCCCTTGGCCCTTGACTTTGAGCTTGAAAAGGAATTCTATAAACGGACTGACAATGATGGTTTATTAGGCAGTGCCCGCAAGAGAAAGAAGAACCAAGCAATTGTCATGTGTACATACAGAAGTTGTGGTTCTCATTACTACAAGTACACTATTGACGGGACGAATATCTTCTTCATCAACCTCTTGAGCATAGTGTTGTTTGTGATCTTGGACTATTACTTGTTGAAGGAGAAACTTGGCTGGGATATGTGGTTCACCGATGCCAAGTTCTTGTTTGGTGCATGTTTGTTCTCGATTATCCCATTAGCATACTTCATTGGCCAGGCTGTTGCGTCCATCTCAGCGCAGTCTTCCATGGGCGTTGGTGCCGTGATCAATGCCTTTTTCTCGACAGTTGTTGAAATCTTCTTGTATTGTGTGGCATTGAACCAGTCCAAAGGAAAATTAGTGGAAGGTTCCATGATTGGATCCATTCTTGGTGGTGTCTTGCTTTTGCCTGGATTGTCGATGATTGGCGGAGCATTCAAAAGAAAAACCCAACGTTACAACCCTAGATCTGCAGGTGTATCGTCAACTATGTTGTTGTTTGCAATGGTCATCATGTTTGCGCCATCATTGTTCTACCAAATATATGGTGCATACGAAATCAAGTGCAAGGTGTGTTCCATTCTGAAGTCTGACGTGAGCTTTGGTGCGCCCAAGTTTCCATTTGAAGATGACTGCACCAAGTGCCGGTTCATTCAGCCTTCGTTCTCATTGGACTCGTTGTACTACACTGTAATTCAACCCTTCTCATTGATTGTCGCGTTGGCATTGTTTGCGGCGTATGTCTGTGGATTGATCTTCACCTTGAGAACACATGCGTCCTTGATTTGGGCAACCAACTCACACGAGGGCTCGACTGGAAACTCGAACGTTGCAAGCGTTAACCAGTTGAGATCGCCAAGTCTCAGTAGCTTTGAAGGAATCCAAACTCCTCGTGGAGAAAGCACTGCAATTCCACCCAGGCTCAGCATCCCAGCTTCTGCCATCCACGAAGCACGCGGTAGATCTGTTCCAAGATCCTTACAGTCGCCAACATTGGAGGTATCGAAATATAGGCACTCTAAGGATCGCGCAGAATCGAGAGTCGGACATGACCCTAAAGCCAGCAGACGCACAAGCATTGTAGGGGAAGAAACCAAGAATGAAGACGATGAATCTGACTCCTCTGGGGGCCACGATGCACCAAACTGGTCGCGTAACAAGTCCACTGTGATTTTACTTGGGGCCACCTTGATGTACGCTATCATCGCTGAAATCTTGGTTGACAACGTCGACGCAGTTCTTGCGGATTTCCCTATCGACCCCAAGTTCTTGGGATTGACTGTTTTCGCCTTGGTTCCAAACACCACAGAATTCTTGAATGCTATTCTGTTTGCCATTGGAGGAAACGTTGCGTTATCTATGGAAATTGGCAGTGCCTATGCTTTGCAAGTTGTTCTCATTCAAATCCCTTGCTTAGTGCTCTACACAATTTACCAAGGTTTCGATCAGGTGGAGCAAATGTTTGCTTTGGTGTTCCCAAGATGGGATATCATTGCTACGTTAATATCTATCTACTTGTTCACGTACATTTACGCCGAAGGAAAGTCAAACTACTTCAAGGGCGTTATTTTAATTTTAATCTATGCAGTTGTGTTGATTGGATTCTGGTTCAACGACATGATTGTAAATTTAGATGATGGGTATGTTGGAGGTCCTTCGCCCAGTATTTTTTAGTTTGACTTAGTCATCTTACTCTTTCATTGGAGGAATTACGTTTAGGATTGTAGACTCGTATTGTGAGGGCTTTTTCGGGTCTGAAGAGCTGAGCCTTCTGTTGTGAACATTTTATTCAATGAATGGGAGAGCAAAATCAAAAGAACTCCGCGATGAGCAACTGCTCTTTGGTCTGCGCATGTGTAACAAATACGTAGATTAGCAAAGGAGTGTAAGAGTGTACGCAAGGTTTTAGTGGCTGCTGAGGATTCTGCATGGAACAAAAATACGAGTCTATGCGTAAATTTGCACCCAAAATATTAATGAAGGAATGGGGGGTAATGTGAATAGTGAACAGGCACCATAATTCTGACGCAGTGGCCATTGCAGCTGGATGTAGAGAAAGAACACTATTGGGAAACACAAGGCAGAGCAGATACTGAGGTTCTGCACGTGATCTGTTTCTTCTTTTGGGAAACGCAAGAAAAAACTCGCTTAAAAATTCGATGCGAGAAAAAATTGAACTGAGCAAACAGAGGCACCAGGTTGCTCGCAATGCAAAAAGAAACTCCGCGACGGGGAATTGAACCCCGGTCTACTGCGCGACAAGCAGTAATTCTAGCCACTAAACTATCGCGGATGATTTCATGGTGGTCTTTTTAAGCCTGAAAATATAATTCTTAGGCCCTGTTGACAAATAAAAACAATTGAATCACCTCTGGATCTTAGGATATTCAGCTAGGAAATTATACTTATATGTAGCAAGTAGAGTAGTAATATGAATATGCAAGTTTGAGGATATCATAGGTGGATTTCTGGGGAACGCATCCTCGTTTCCGGTTGCCATAGCTTGTGTGCTCTAATGTTAGGTTCTTATTGTCGGTGTGAGCTGCTCCATCCCCCACCATCGATTCAATAAAGTCTCCTACTATTCAGATGTGCTATTGAACTCCTTTTAAAGTGTTCTTCTTTCAGAATCCTACTCTTAAGTGTCCTACTTTTCGACTCCAACTTTTCAAGTGTCTTTCATGCTCCTACTTTTTTGACGTCTTTAAACTATCGCGGACGATTTCTGAAAGAATCTAATTTATAACCAACTTGAAATATTGCTTCAAGTCACAGGATTTCCAAATTAAAATCAGATAATGAAGTAGGAATGGTTAAAAGATAGGTTAGAGCATGGAAATAGTGAATTAGATCCAAATAAGGTGTGTTCAAGTGAACCAGTTAAGATTTGAGCATTGGAGGGTCGAGTTGGTAATTTTTGAGTTTCCAAGGCAAAAATTAAAAACTGAGCTGTGGAATAAATCAGAAGGCTACGTTACTGTACTGACTACCGTATGTCTCAAGAAAGGCTCTTATTGAAATAAAAAGCACTCAGTAGACTTCTCATTAATTAAATTTGAATTCTATATAAATAATTCGTCTTGCCAGATTATCAAATATAATTTAATAGGAACCCTGTTGCAACTGACAGGAAAATAAGAGACATACACCTTTGATTATTCAGTTGGTGTTTGGGACATCCAGCCGTTGATTCTTTGAGGAGAATCCGTATGTGGTTCAGTGGTTTATATATATCGTATAGTACTCATAGTTCTTGTCTTCGCTTTTAACGTGATGGTCTTGCTGAAGACTTGGCAACCTCGTCTATCTACCAGGCTGACAAAGATTGATTAAAACCCTGTTTTCAATACCCTGTTTTCAATACCCTGTTTTCAATCTCACCTGCAACTGTTTCACCTCCGTATTGATAATTAAGATCAAGTATTTGATCAACTCTTC
This sequence comes from Kodamaea neixiangensis, assembly GCA_030565385.1. NCBI lineage: Eukaryota > Fungi > Ascomycota > Pichiomycetes > Serinales > Debaryomycetaceae > Kodamaea > Kodamaea neixiangensis. Next base: position 26,813 of record JAJMBT010000048.1, read on the forward strand.
GAATTCTTGGTGCATAGAATGAAGTCAGGACCCTAGGCTTGGGAGAAAGTTCAATAAACGACAACAAGCAGGATTTACGTGTAAGTTTCCTGAGCTTTCCAATCTTAGGAAGAGATCCAGTGTTTGAAACTCACCCATTCACCTAGATATAAACCTACAATCGGGATAATACCAGTAGTGTTGGAAAGTCCTCCAATATTCCAGTCCTTTCATCTGTTCCTGCGTTATCTTGTTCAGTGCCATTGAGACCAAGTCTCGACGCTAATGGACTTGGGTTGGTTCTTTCAGATTTCTGACCATTCTTTGTACGACTGATAGTAGAATGGGTGCCCTAAAATAGTTCGCTTTCTCATGCAATTACTTGACACCTATAAGCGGGTGAATGTAGGTGGTCGGGTTGAGAGATCCAGAAACACGCATTCAGAAACACGCATTCTGTGCATCTGTAAATTGTGGGTTTCATTCAGATAAGGTCGCAATGAAAATGAGAATTTATTTGGCTGCAAACAATCCCTACTGTCTTGGTTTCTTGTGGCCACTTTAATGTTATAGAGCTGGATGCCTCAGATGAATCAAGTAAACCAACTACTTATAGGTACGTACCGTTTGCTCTGGCCCAGAATGCCTATTCAACGTAAAATCTTCAAATCTTTAAATGATCTTCAGTGTTGGTGCTTTTTTCTGAAACGCCTGTCATTTTAGACGAGTCATCTGGAGTCATCCTGCAATCATTAAACGAGGAAGACTATGTTATAGTTTAAAGTACTACGGGTGAAGGGGTTTTAGACAGTCTCAACCAAAGAGAAACTATAATATTCCATAAGTTTACCTTCATCGGTGGATCAGGATTGAAGGAACTTCCACTAGGTTGTGCGATAAGAACTTTCAAACTCCGTGCCCAAGTCGCCACCTGCAACGCCTTGACTGTTACGGCCGACAGGACTCCTCGAACGCTTCTTCACTCCATACATATCATCGTTATTCATTTCATTTCCTCACACTATAAAATCACAATCATCCAATGACTCAGAAAATTAAAAACGATCTCATGAAGAAATACACGTTGGTCGTAAAACTAGGGACGTCGTCCCTAGTAGATGAGGTTACGAGGGAGCCACGGATCGCCAACATGTCGTTGATCGTGGAGACGATCGTCAAGCTTCGTCGCCAAGGCCATCGCATAGTTATAGTGTCGTCTGGGGCGATTGCATTTGGGATGAGAAGAGTCCGTATTGCTACGAAGCCAGCTGAGTTGGCTGCTGTGCAGGCTTTGGCGTCGATAGGTCAAGGAAGACTCATAAGCCAGTTTGATGACTTGTTTAGGCAGTTGGACCAACCAATTGCTCAGATCTTGATCACAAGAAATGACATTATCGACTTCACGCAGTACAAGAATGCAACCAACACCATCAACCAGTTGCTTGAGATGGGTGTGATCCCGATAGTCAACGAGAATGACACACTTTCGGTGGCTGAAATCAAGTTCGGTGATAATGACACGTTGAGTGCGATCACTGCTGGTATGATCCACGCAGACTACTTGTTCTTGATGACCGACGTGGAGTGTTTGTACACCGACAACCCTCGTACCAACCCAGACGCAAAGCCCATTCTTATTGTGGACAAGATCGATGAGTTGAATGTGAAAACCGACAGTGACGCTGGATCCAAGGTGGGCACAGGTGGTATGACAACCAAGTTGATTGCTGCCGAGTTGGCTACCAACGTCGGTGTCACCACCATCATCACATTATCAAGCAAGCCGTTTTCTATTTTGGACATTGTGCGTAACATCCAAGACTCTGAGCACTTGGACTTGGCTGAACAAGTCAAACGCTTAACCCTCGAGGTGAGCACAACCAAAGTTCCTTTGCACACCAGGTTCCTTGGATTGCCACGCGATACACAAATCAAAACTGATAGAAGATTCTGGCTTTTGCACGGATTAAAAACAAAGGGTACTATATACATAGACCCTGGGTGCTACAAGGCATTGACTAGAAAGAATAGAGCTGGCTTATTGCCAGCAGGCATAGTAGACGTCGAAGGAACATTCCACGAAAGCGAATGTGTGTCTATAAAGGTGATTCAAAGGGGAGCACCTCTTTCAGAAGGGCTTGAGGTTGGCCATTGTAGAGTCAACTACAGCTCGGTTGAAATAGGACTCATAAAGGGTTTGAAATCGCATGAAATCGAAGGTGTTTTGGGCTTTGCTGACAGCGAATATGTTGCACATAGAGACAATTTGGCATTTCCTCCTTCGTTAGAGGATGAAGCTAAGCCAGAGGCCTACTAATCTCTTTATCTTTATAGATTACTTCAGCTATATATGCTGTTAGTTACTTGTTTGTAAGGCAATAATCTACATTCACACTACCCTCCCGTTAATTCGTACTTCCTGCGTCATCTTCCTCGTCTTCATTCATATCAAGTTAAAACTTGATCTCCAGTTGAAAAAATTAACAACACCATGTCAATCGAACTTAATGATCTGAAGGAATCATATAGGTTCGAGGCATTGCTTCCAGACATCTCTGGTGTTCTTACGCCTGATGAGAGCATCACATGTGTTGCAGGCTACAAGTCCAACCTATACATTGGTACATCATCTGGCCGGATACTACATTACTACAGGCTAGAGGATGAATCGTTGGATTACACGTTGATATCGAAGTTGGAGGTATCCGGAGAAGCCATCAAGAAGTTCCTACCGTTGGAAAGCATCGAGAGAATCCTTGTAGTGATAGGGAAGATCGTGACGATCCATACGTTGCCGGAGCTATCCCCATGTCACATTGGAAAGCTCAAGGATGTTAACGATATATCGATACTATCAAAGAGAATCGAGAAGAAAAAGGTCGAGGAGCCCAAAACCAATGAAAAGATACTCACATTCACTTCGAAAGTGATACGAATCATTCAGATCAATGTCGATAGTATCAAATTATTGAAAGAAATCAACTACTCTAATGCATTGAAGGGTCGCTCGACCTCCACCACCAATCCCAGTTCAAATTATAGCAATTTGGTATTGGTTAGCAATAACACAAGCTATGATATCATTGACCTAAAGCACAATAGAAAGATCCCGTTGTTCGAGTACAACGCAAATGGAATAGAACCGTACATTATTCCATATGCTGCAATGGACACCGAAACGGAGGATGAACAATACCTTATAACCATCAGCTCTGACGAGACTACTTCGTTGTCGATGTTTGTAAATTCAATGGGAGATGTAACAAGAGGGACATTGACGTGGATTGACCAAGGGTATCCTTCTGGGGGATTGGTAGTTGAATGGCCGTACGTTTTTGGGATTTTCAACTCTGCAAGCAAGCGAGACAAATTGGTGGTGAGTTCTTTAGTTTCATTGGAGGTTACCAAGGTATGCAACGTTCAAGAAATTGTGGGAGAGAATAATGAACAGAATACGAAAGTTGAAGAGGCTAAACAAGTGAAAGTACTTGAAAGTCTGCATGGAGTTGAGCAAGAACAAACGGAACTACAAAAGACAGATCAAGAAGATCAAGTTCAAACTCGTACAGCCAGCGATATCTTCGCGAGTAATCTCTATCAACTAGCCGAAATACTGGATATTTCCTTCAACCCTTCATTGCCCTCGCTAGCAAAAGTAAAAGCAAACGAGGAAATCCCAAGCAAAACAACAAACTCTGTTAAATCAAGTGTGCTTTTGCACACTGAAAACAAAGTATGGATATTCTACAAAGAGCATGCATTTAGCGTATTTTTATCTCAAGTGGAAAACTTATTGGGAGACGTGGACGAATGCCTCAAGTTCCTTCTCAAATCCTTAGATAAATTCAACAAGGAAGCTCACGAGTACGTTCTTTATCTAATTGTTCTTGTTTTGCTTGCAAAAGAAGACGAAGATGAATGCTTGAAGTACTTGTTAAGAATCAAAGATGGAAGTTTGGTTATCAATCCAGTCTTTGTAGTCAATATTTTGCTTGGTGAAAAGAACGAAGTGCTTACCTTCAAAGGTATACAGGCTGCTTTAGACGTCATAAAAGTGAAGCCGAACCAACCTTTCTTGACAAAGTATCTTGAAGACATTTTTGAGAAGGTGATTACTCCAACAAATCCAGACTACAATTTCCTCAGAGTTGTGTGCTACCGAACACTAGACTCTTCAAAGGTTACAGAATTCATTGATAAGGATGAAAACTGGAAAGTCCCTAGTCAAACGAATGAAGCAATTCTAGAAATCCTTCATGGAAAGAACATGAAAGGTGCCTTGATTAAGTTATACTCAAATCTCGGACAGACTGAGAAGTTTTGCACGCTTAGTGTAGAAACAATAAAGTCTGATCCAGAAACCCTTGAAGAAGCTGGATTGACCAAGAAAGAGTTGCTTCAACAAGTACTTAACCAGCTTGATAGATTGGACGAATCAAGCTATTCAAAGTACTTGCTTGAGATCCTCGAAATCGACCAAGAGAGTGGGTTCGACTTTTTGAAACGCAATAAGAACAACAAGTTTAAAGAAGTCAACATGAACATTCTCAAGCAAGTAAGCTCATCTTCAGAAACCTTTTCTTTCTTGAAAATCGAATACTTGGAACACTTCTTACTGGAATCCTCCGAAGTTGACGAGCTTCTTGTTGAATTGGTCAACTTGTTGACCACTTCTTCGAAATTCAAAGAAGAAGATATCGTCAACTTCCAAATTTTAGAGTCCACATACATAATAGAAAACTCTTTGAAAGAACCGGACTGGCCAAAAACTACATGGATCGACTACCTCAAAATCAGCCTAAACCGGTTGGAAAACAAAGAATTCACCACTGCATATTTAAAAGTGTTTGAGTTGTTGCAAATCTACAACTCTACTCACAAGAAACCACATCCTTGCATCAGCCAGTTGAAAGATTTCAAATACCTCATTCACACGGACATCGACGAGCTACTTGAATTTCACGACTACTCAGCAGCAGAACACTTTGCTATTTGTAGTTCATTACCACAGCCACTCGACCCATTTTACAAAAAAAGCATCGATCTCACCATTAAAGAAGAGTCTCAAATAAAAAAAGACTTACTTCAAATCGTGCACTACTATCTTGATCAGGACGACGTTGAGAGAATCAACGCTGTTCGCCATTTTGTCACATCGTATGGAAACGGCGCTTTCTTTTCGAACTTGGAGATTATTGCATTGCTTCCAGACTCATTTCCTATCGTATACTTGAAAGAGTACTTGACAGAGGTGTTTGTGGATCTCAACTCTAAAACAAAGTCCGTATTGGTTCACAAGTTCATAAGCAAAGCAAGCACCAATTTCACTGCTAAAGTATATAGAGATCTTACAAGTTAGATAATAAAGGCCTGAGTATTCTATTACATTAACTCTAAATTTTGTTAGCTGTGACAACTAGGTGAATCCAACCATTTCAAAGATTCCCGAAATCTTCAACACATAATCAATAACCATTCCAAACCAGAAGATGAAGCCAGTGCGGATGTTTCCAGTGAAGAATGCCCAGCAACTCTTAGGGTCATCCAAATCCACCTCCTTGATACCCTTGTAGAGTCTTGAAAATGCCCAAGCTCCCGTCAAGTAGAACCCAGGTCCCATCGAGTTCATGATGCCTGCCAAAACGTAGGTGGCACCTTGTCCAGCAAGCAATTTCTGAAGAATGGGGCGCGTTCCATCTCCCCACGCCAACGCAGCCGACTTCACACCAGCCTTGACGTCAAACTTCTTGTCCTGGTGCGCGTAGACTGTGTCGTATATGATCCCCCAGAGCCAATTGGATGCAAACAATGGAATCACAACAGCCGGATTCAATGCAGCACCTACAGCAGGGTATCCGACCAACAAACTCCACGAAAAACTGAGCGAGAACCATGCCTGCGGGTAGTATGTAAACCGTTTGAATAACGGGTACACGGTGATTATAGGCAATGAGGCGGCCGCGACCCAAAAGCACTCGACAGGCAATGCCAAAAGTACTGCCAAGCCCACTAAACCCTGTGCACCTGTAAACGCAATCGCACTTGGAATCGACACCCTCCCACTGGCGATGGGCCGTTCGGTCGTACGTGCTACTTTCGCATCCAAGTTTCTATCTAACAAATCGTTCACGGTGCACCCAGCACCTCTCATGATCAATGCTCCAACCGAAAAGAGCGAGACTGCTGTGACAGTGGTGGCCAAGGGAGCACCAATTGCGTACGCTGCCATCATGATACCCATCATAGAGTGGTTCAAAAGAAGAAGCGTGCCCACCGGCCTTTCCAATCGCATCAATTCAGCATACGGAATCCACTTTTCAGGAAGTTTCTTCAACCATCCCAAGGATGCTAACCGAGCTAACCGTGCTGCCTCCAACTCCTCTGGACTGAACACCGATTTCCTCGCTTCTTCTATGTGTGCTTTGTTGCGCAAGACAGCGGTGCTAGAAAGCAGTCTTATAGCTATCTTGAACGCGGGGACAGCCCGACTGATTCCTGGCCGTACCAAAGAAACGAACATTGCGTTTTTCAGTTTTTCAATTGGTTCCGCGATTTTCAAGATAGTGAGATTGGAGGAACAGCAGTGAAAACTACCAGAGATGGGCTCTAAGCCTATCTCTATGGGTAGTTGAAGTCATTCTTGAAAAAGTGGATGTGCTTCAATCATTGGGCATTCAAATCAACAAGTTGTGCAGTCTTAAATTTCAGTCCACGAAGTAACCCATAGGTAATCTCCTATCCATCCTCATCAAAAACCTCAAAGTCCTGCTCGCTGTTGTTCTGGTTGCTCTCCCTAAGCGCCTTGTGGCCATGGATCAAGTTCTGTAGGTTCTGTAGTTCATCTGTGCTAGGCATAAAGGACTCTTTGTAATCGAATATCTGTCTACACATGGGACACAACCCCTTTGAGGTCTCTTGCTCCAACCATTTGAGGATACAGTGCAAGTGGAAGTTGTGGGTGCACCCCGATCCGAGCACAATAGGACACTCATCTCCTGGGTACTTGCAATTGGGACAAGTGCCATCGAAAGAGACTCTACAGATTCCGCACAACTCTTCGATGTAGGTGTTATTCTTGGATGCATGAGCAGCTTCTTGATCAGGAGACTGGTCTGCTTCCGGGTTGATGTCCCAATGCCATGTGGAGAAGCCGTGCCATTCAACGATGTTGACTTTCATAGTGGTTTGTTTTCGCGCTGGAGATTTTCAGATCGGATCAAACTTTATACAAAAGCGATGGAGAAGAAGGTGAGGATTAATCGCGTTTGAGTCGGAAATCACATCTAGGACGGGATCTTTAGAGGTGTGAGACTGTTATGGGAGACAGTTAGGGGAGATTTTTAGGGGAGATTGTTGATTGAGAAGCTCGGTTCACTTTGTTAGAGCGAATATCGAGCAATGCCTTAACCCCACAATTCAATTTTTCACAGCATCTGAATTGCAAGGCAATAAAGTTAAAGAGTAGGGTTTCTTGGTAGCAAACCCTCGACTTTGATTGGCAAGTTTAGCCCACTTTATTGTTAAATCCGTCACTTAGATCCGTAGATGTGTACAAGTGATCTAAGCACATATATCTCCAAATACCGAAACATTGTGAGCTGAAAGATCCTAGTGGCTCCCTTGGCTCTTGTAATTTTCTTCAAACAATAGTGAATTCACTCGCTTTATCAGGCTCTATGGGTACCTACTCTTTGCGTATACTTGATCTGGCTGCAAATTCTCGAACAGTTGATGTGAACAAACCTGCATTTGAGATTTGATAAGAGCACAGCAAGAGATCTTTTAAGATAGAAGGCTGTGCCGAGAAAGTCGAAGGAATGAAATCGCGAATGATGTTTGACTTATCTCAGTTATGTATACGGCTTTCCTGACTATTTACAGTGTGGCAAGTGGTTGCTTGCGCATGGTTGGGCTATGTTTAAGGTTTTGGGGATACTCAAATCTGTAAGGGTCTGAGGCACCGACATGGTGGTTTCGTCATAGTCAGGATTCACATTTCAATTACGAACTTTTGGTGTAAATGATCATTATATTCTGGGCATAGTTGACTTTTATGCTTTTTGGTGACATCTCGTGACAATCTATGACGCGAAGTCATGAGCCAGGTTGTGTGAGGCTGTGACCACGAGTCCTCAGTTGTGGTCGTAACCTGCAGAAACAATAGACTTTACAATTCGGCTTCGCATGGCTCATAACTTGGAGTGGTTTCGGTAATTTAGTGTCACAACATTCCCATGGTTGCAAATAGAATCTCGTAAATTGGTACTCGAGGATATGATGGTATATAAAGCCAGGTTGACCCTCCAGAGGAAGAGGCAATTAGCCATGACTTCACCAGATTCTACTGTCTGGACAGGACTATTAGGAATACAAATAGCATGGTTCCCGATCCTTGCTTTGTTGACACACTTCACTACACAGCTGCATCAATATCATGAAATTCTCCAGCTAAAAACGTCTGTGATGTCGTACGCTGTTTTCAAAATAGTCTCGGTAGCACTAGGATTGCACTACAGAGAAAGAAAAACAGCGTTGGTTGTTGCGTTTGATGCTAGTGCAACTGGCTTTGTATTGCAGTTTTTGGTGCAATGCACCTGGATCCTTTACCAAGCTCGTCAGGGTGGAGCAGACACCTCTGAAAAGGAAGCTGGGCCAAAAGTATATTGGACCAAGTTTGGACTTAATCTTGTCGTCATGTTAGCCGTGGCTGCTGGAGTTGCGTGCACCTGGGTATCTGCAAGTTACTTGAAGAAGGAGACCCCAAGATTCGCTCCTTTCCAGGCAGCAGGAATTATTTATGCAGTGGCTGATGCGTACTTGATTGCAGCCAACATTTACTTGCTATTCTACAAACCGGTGAAGGGTATGCAACTCTTATGCGCCTACATACTCTTTAGCACGGCTTTTATGGTCGTCAAGACTATTTACATACTCTTGATTGCCTATGGACACGATGGTAGTCTTGCAAGTGCGTATGTGATTTTCTTCGGCCACCCAAAGTATTATGCAACGATGCAGTTCCTACCTGATTTTTTGAATACCATTCCAACTGTGTTGCTTGTTGTGGTAATGTGCGGTATCATGAACGCCATTTAAACGATCTGGGGTGGGTTGGTAATGAACACATGCCTCTCAGGTGGAGTCCCCTGTTCTCGCGATCCTTTTACATGCAGATTATTCAATTGACCTCTCTACTTAAACATCACTAGTAGCAACCTGACACAAACAAACTCACTCTTGTTGAATGAGATACTCATGCCCACTCATTTATATTCATTGAAGTCAATATCCTTCTTTAAGGGTCCAGGAATTTACTATGAATATTTCAAATCTAAGCATCTCAGAAAAATCACTTAGTGTATGGATGGCTGGAATAGGGAGAATCAGATAAAAGTCACTAATCTCAGTTGGCTTGGCCCTGACCTCTCATTGAATATTGCCAATGCAATTTATAACTAAGCCATGTCTACAGGTATATTCCTAGTTGTGTATGATAGATAAATCAGAAAGGTTTATCCGATTTGACTTCTCAGTTGAAACTGAAGTACAATGACAAGATGGCTGCAAAAAAAGTGAAATACAAAATTAGACATATTTAACAAGAAATGAGCTTTCCTCTTAACTGACAGCGAAAACACCCTCAGTTTGACCAACCTCTCTCGTGAAGCTAAATAAATCAATCTTTTTTTATTAGATTCTTTGTTGGCTATCTTTCCACGCCTTTCAATTATCGGACCTCCCAAGAACCTCGCCAGCAGGAAAATGAAATTAACATACAAATAGCTATTTTTAATAGTAAAAATACACTCTCCCCAATGCACTCGCTAATAATTCCTTTTGTGAGGTGGTTTCCTCGGTATCTTCTTTTCAATGACATCCCATCCCATTTTGGAAAACCGAATAATGACGCAGGTCAAACAGTATGCAACGTGCCCCAACAAATTTAAGCCGGTCTAGTCCGAACACATTATCCATAGTCCTTGCCTACATCTGACTATCTCCATCTGACTCCGGTCTCTCAGCAAAGGGGTGTGATTCGGAAAACTTTTCAAGATGAGGTGTAGAACGCTAAGAAAATAAAATTCACGGCTGCAAATTCACCTACATGTTTTCAAAACATGGACCAATTCTCAGACGAACCACCGCTTGGAGAATTACTTGTGGATTTGAGAACAACAGGAGGATACTTGGTTTGACTAAGACAGCTAGCACAGCATTCACGAATAAAATTACTACTTCTAAAATTTTAAGAGGGAATTAAGTACAACAGTTTCACTCGATGATTATTTACTTAGCTATGTGTATCAGATTTCGAAGCAAACAACAAGTGGCTATCAAACTTGCTGATTGCAAACCTAAGGCTTTGGCTAATTCTTTCTGTACACTAATCCCCTAAAAATGTCAAAGGAATTTCCGTCAGGTTGCAACTCCAAAGTCTCCCCAGTTGTATCGTCTCTGACTTTCAACAATCCATACTCAGGTGTTATACCTTGTACAGTACAGTATGTCTTCTTGTGGCCATCCACATCGACGCTGACCTTTTGGTTAGAGTGGAACCACCTCTTGTAATACATTGGCAAGAATGGCTTTAATCCAGACTTCTCAAAAGTAGGATAAATTGCGTTCAATACCTGCATGAATTTTGCCAACAACCACTCGTGTTGATACGGAGGCAAAGGTTCAAGACCTTTAGCCACTCTTAACTTGTTCATTTTCTCCAAGACTATGTTTAAAGAGGTGGTAGGTGCTTGACTCGACACGTTCACTCCTCCACCCCAAACCAAGTAGAATTTTCCATTCAAGTATTGAGAGTTGACGATTGCACCAGACACTTTGATATACTTTTCTTCGTCGTTTGCCATCAAGTTTGAGTTGTCGTGGTCCTTATCTTCTAAGCTGTGGAAGTGTTCAGGCTTCAAGATGAACAAGTCGTTTGGCCACTTGATCTTAATAGGCAAATCCTCGTACCCAACGCCTGGTCCACCAAATTCTCGACTACCGTAGCCTAAAATACTCTCTATCAACACAAGACCACACAAGTATTGCAAGGTGACCAAGTTCGAACTGTAGATTTTGTTGTTGGTTTCAATCTGAAATAAGACTGACAGCGCCATAACACCTCTAGGGTTCACCCAGACATTTCCACCGCGTCCTCTTCCAGCCACCTGGGTTGTTGCAGTGAAGGTAAACCCTGTTGGCAACTTTGAAATAAAGTTTGGGTTTTTGTCCATGAGAGTATTGGTTGAACTGACCACTTCTCCGTACCCAAGAATAGAGCCAAACCTTATTTTCTCACCTTGGGTTAATTCTTTCAAGTGGCTGAAGTAGAGTGCCATGTTGAAGTATGGTGTGTGCTTCAAGTCTGGCAATCCGCCTTTGTCAAAGAACTTGAGATGCTTGGGGAGTGAGTGAACATCATCAAGATGAGTCTCTCCATCTTGAGTCATATTGAATTCCTCCTCTTCCTCACCATGTAAAACAAATGTATCATTAGCATCTTCCAAGGTGTTGCCATTCTGCAAGCCTTCTTGTTTCAAAACATTTGCCAAATTGGTCACCTCTGACACGTCCAAGTGCGAAGAAAGGAATATTGGTGTGAGTTTAGGAATCGAGAGTTTTGGGTCGTCATTAACCTTTAAACCCAATCTTTTCAATACGAGTTTCATGAAAACTTGCTTCTCTTCGTCTCCATCTTTCAACCGCTGCACTATCGAATTGAAGTGTTTTGTTTCTTCTTCGCTTCCATTATCTTGAGGGAAACTTTTAAGAAGTGATGGAACAAACTCTGGGTGGGTCCCGGTGAGAACTACATCACCCTTACCCACTTTGCAGTGAATCACGGCAGCATTATCCTTCTCTTCTGGATCATTCAAATCAGTCTCTTCGGCGTACCTTGCTAAAATTTCAACATTTGGATACTTGGAAGCATTTGCAAACATTCCACCACCATCATAGTAGTTGATGACATTTTTGGCGATACCTGATTCTGGGTAGGCAGCAAGTAACTTGGATTCGACCTCAACAGTTGTTGCCTTTGCACCATGATGGGATTCATAGATAAAGCCTTTATAAGCTGCACCCTTACATGTGCCCTCGAAGAACTCCAACTCTCTGGAACCACTCACTTCAAGCTTGGTGCCAACTTCAAATTCACATCTCTTCAGACCATAGTAACCACCGGCACAGATCCCCAAATACTTTCCACCCTTTCTCACGAACTGCTTGATTTTCCTGTTCCCTTCACCGTTCAACAGCTGGCAGTATGGCATGTCTGCTCCACCTGGAATCACCAACATGGAAGTCTTGTTCATCCACGGTTCTTTGATGATGGTAGATGCACTGACGGGAATAACAGCATAATGTGGCGATAAAAACAACCTCAAAGACTCCAAACAATGTTTGACACTCTCGGTTGTGGCTCCTGCTCCGGAATACACTAACACGTTCATTCTCTTTTATAGTTGAGTCAAACTGAAATGATTTTGAAATTTATTGAAAAAACTTGTTGGGTTGAGTCAAAATGTCGATACAAGAAGTTGGGGAATCGATCAGCTTGGATCCCAAGCCTGGGTTTGTTGTGAAGACGCGGATACTTGAGTCTACGGACGGCTCACTTGTGTCTACCAAAGTGTTTATCAATGTGTGTCATGACCCACAAGTACCAAAGCCGAAGGTTGACTTTGATCCCAGTGTTGTATTTCCTTTGATAATAGATAACCAGTGGGAGATACCGATAATCGTTTCTGGCCAGCGTGAAACAAAGGACAAGAAGGGCGTCAAATCGTTGGTGTATGACTGCTGTATGAACACAGTTTGTTTTCAGTGGTGTCAGATCAACAAAGACTTGAGATCGATATTGATTGAATGGTGTCTCGAAGCTATAGAGTTAATGTACACATTTACGTTAGATCGAGAGCATTCAATCCCTAAGATGCTCAGCAAGGGAGAGCTTTCAAAGACGGTTGTGAGAAAAGATGAGCTCGATGAGTCTGGATTTCAAAAGAAGCTACAGCAATTGAAGCAGAATGAAGTGATGGGACTAGTTGAGGAGATAAATAAACACGAGTTTGGAGGGCACGACTTAGACTCGGAGGGTGATAACTTACCCGACATAATGAATATCAAGGGAAGAAAGAGCGAATCAAAACCAATAATTGAAGAACTCGATGAGTTGAAAATTACCCCTAACAAACAATCAGTGCAACTGGCCCAAAAGACCCCGCAACAAAAACATCACACCCCTAAACACAACGAGATTGCGAATTCGAGGATTAAACTTGATTTTGAATTGAGCTTCGAGAAAGCTGGTTCTAGACTCATTGCTAAGATCAGGATTTCTCAACTTGAATCTTCAAAATCACTTAAATTGGAGTATTTGGTTGACAAACAGCTGTTGCTTATAGAGAACAATGACGTGAGGTTTTACTTTAGTAAAGTGAGTGAAGATAAGATAGAGATTCCGATGCCGGGAATGAAGAAGGGAGGTGAAATGAGCAGTGAGTTTGTTAGAAATGAAAGAACATTATATGTGATGTTCGAGTTGGAGTAGGGAAGTGCATATGAAGAGACAAGTGAATACAGGTGGAGCTCCATAAACCTGATGGTTATATTATAGAATAAATCGAATTTGAAGAACTTGTAATACGTTTTGATCTTTCTTAACCGAACTCTGGGGTTCACGAAATATGAGTCTCTCAGTTTTTGTGTTTTGATGTGGGAGATACAATAGATGAATACAATACACGAAATTAGGAGAAGTCCAGGTGGTAGCAAATTTTTCATATGATACTCAACCTCAAACACTTTTAATTTTCATTATTTTGCTGAAATTTTATAAGCCCTTGTAAATACTAATCTTTCGATGGTTATAAGTTGATAATTCCGATTTGCAGTATAATGCGCATTCTAAATCGACCTCATTAACTCAAGTTCTTGGCTGGGGAGCAATCTTGATTTACTTGTACGCACCAGTGCAACGTAGTAACTACAACTGAGCAATAGTTCAATCAAAATTCTACAGTGAAAACATGTCAACTGTGAACTAGCTAACCTCAACGTGAGTCTCACCAAAAACTTTTCACACTCTCATGCTGGGACCCTACATCCCATACTTGCGTCATTTGAATCAAAACAGATTTTTTAGTGAATCTAATTTTCGAGTATGGAGAAAATTCAGTCTAATTAGGAATGTTGCAGCCATAATTTAATTTATGTAGGACACAGACATATTGGATTACATGTTACTTCTAAGATGGATGGTTCACTCTACATACACCAGCAAGATCCTGATACTTCACATTCCCAGTCGCATCGCACACCTTTGTACATATGTAGCGTATTTCTTTTCCTTATCAAAGGGAGTTATGAACGCGCATTTAAGTTGCGCGCGCATTATCAGATACGGTACTTCATAGCTAAGTGGCTTCATTCAATTGCATAAAAGCAGGGTATATCCTTCAAATTTTTGAGCTTCTCCATCTCATCATGTCTTCAGAAACGTCCTTGTTGGTTAACCATACTGATAATTATGACTCGATAAATAAAGTGGCCCCTCCACCTGCTGACAATGAGGCAGCCACAACCTTGGACAGTAAGTCTGAGTTGAAATTCATCACCAAGTCTTCGGTTCCATTGGCGATATCCTTCTTGCTACAGTATGTTTTATCTGTGACAAGTATCTATGCATGTGGTAAGTTGGGTGCCACTGAGTTGGCAGCTGCTTCGTTAGCTATTTGCACGTACAATATCACGGGGTTGTCTATATATCAAGGTATGGCAACTAGCTTGGATGCTCTTTGCTCGCAAGCATACGGATTGCAGAAGCACACCTTGGTGGGTGTTTATTTCCAGAGGTGTTCGATGATCATTGGGGTTGTGACGCTCTTCCCGTTGTTGCCAATGTGGTGGTACTCTGGTTTCTTGTTGAAATTCATCATTGCAGACGAGAAGGTGGTTGAGTTGACACAGACTTATTTAAGATACAATATCATTGGTGCACCAGCGCTCTTCTTGTTCGAGACAGGAAAACGGTTCTTGCAAGCACAGCAGATCTTCAATGCCAGTACGTGGATTTTGGTCTTTATTGTGCCTTTCAACTACGTTTTGAACTGGTTGTTGGTATGGAACCCCTCGACCGGATTGGGGTACATTGGTTCGCCAATCGCAATTAGCATCAGTTACTGGGCCACCACTCTCATGATGTTGGGATATGTTTTATTTATTGACGGAAAGAAGTGCTGGGGTGGCTTGCAAACCAAGTCGGTGTTCCACAACTGGGGTCCTATTTTGAAGTTGGCCGTTCCAGGTATTGTCATGGTTGAGGCTGAATACTTGGCATTTGAGGTGTTGACTATTCTCGCTGCTGCGTTCGGTACCAATTCTTTGGCTGCACAGGCCATTGCAGCCAACGTAGGAACCTTGGCCTTCCAATTACCATTTGCCATCTCTGTTGCCATCAGCACCAGAATTGGTAACTTTATCGGTATGGGCCATATCGAGGGCGCCAAGTTGATCACCAGATTATCTGCACTTATTGCAATTGTGATTTCCATTTGCAACTTCATGGCCGTTTACTTTGGCAGAACCGTTTTGTCGTACATCTTCACCAGCGACCCGGAGGTGGTTGAAATCAGCTCCTTCATCTTGAAGTTTGTAGCTGTCAACCAGTTGTTTGACGCATTTAATGTCATTTCTGCCGGGTTGTTGCGTGGACAGGGCAGACAACGTATTGGGTCGGTCTTGAACTTGATTGCCTACTACGGTATTGCATTGCCTTTGGCGTATGTATTTGCATTCCACTTGGACTACGAGTTGAAGGGACTCTGGTCTGGTCTTTCAACTGGTGTTTTCTTCTTGGCAATCTCAGAGATTGCTGCAGTTTACGTCAGTGATTGGGAACTGATTGTGCACAGTTCGATGAGCACGCATGGAAATTGAGAAACTATAGAGTTTGGGTCCACTAGAAACACCACAGAGCAACAGCATTTATGAGTGAGTGCATTCATATTTGGTTTTGGAGACATACTTCTCGTTTGTAGTGGATATGTGATAGAGTAATCTTTTTAATTATAGACAAATAACCTTCAATTTCATAGTAGTCAGGCATCTGAGCATCTACCTTGGTAGTAACTATCAGCAAGTGCCATAAAGTTGGTGCTTGTACTGCACTCTGGATCTTTTACCAAGCTCATCTCAAATCCAATTACATAATAATTTTCATTCATCAAGATGGGAAGAAAGTTTGACAAGAAGAACGCTACGACGTTCAGTGTTGTCCATAGAGCACATGACGATGCTCGATTCTTCGACGATGAGGCCAGTGCACACGTTCTCGTTCCAAAAGCCACCAAACAATCCAAAAGCAAGAAGATCTACAATGCTTCTGATTTGGAACAGAAGTTGAACCCTGAGGTTGTCAAGTCTGTTAGAGACAATGAGGGTTTGGCAGCACAGTACGGGATTTTCTATGACGATTCTAAGTATGACTACATGCAGCATTTGAAGCCTATGGGGACTTCGCAAGATGGTGTGTTCATCGAGGCCAAGAAAGAAGAGGAGCCTAAGAAGAAGATGAACATCGAAGAACTCTTTGAGGATCAACTACCTTCGAAGGAAAAGAGAAAGGTAACTGCCGATGTTTTTGAAAGCATTCCAAAGGAGTTGCGTGGGTTTCAGCCGGACATGGATCCTCGTATTAGAGAAGTCTTGGAGGCTTTGGAGGACGAAGCGTATATAACTGACCAGGAGGAGGAAGAAACCAAAGAAGGTGATATCTTCGGAGATTTGCTTCGTTCAGGTGAAGCTGACGAAGATGAGTTCGAAGACGAAGATTATGACGAATGGGATCTTGATAATTATGAAGATGAGTATGAGAAATATGACTCGGGAAACGAGGAAGTTGAATTGTACAACAAAGGAGAAGAGCCTGAATTTCACGACAGAGAAGTAGAGCTTGGAGCTGGAGAAGTACCAGACTTGTCTACTATCAACAACAACTGGCAAAAAGACTTCAACAAGTTCAAGAAAGAATCCAAGAACAACGATAATGACTGGGATTCGGACGATGAATTCGATGAGGATGGAAAACTCGTTGAGGAAGAAGAGCAAGACGAATTGCCCAGTCTACCATCATTTTCACA
Source organism: Kodamaea neixiangensis (assembly GCA_030565385.1). Lineage (NCBI taxonomy): Eukaryota > Fungi > Ascomycota > Pichiomycetes > Serinales > Debaryomycetaceae > Kodamaea > Kodamaea neixiangensis. The sequence continues at coordinate 43,930 of JAJMBT010000048.1, forward strand.
GACAGGTAAAAAGTCAAAAACCAAGTTGAGAAAGAAGAAGGGAGCAATGACAGACACTTCGTCGTTTTCGATGTCTTCGTCAGCCAATTTCAGAACCGAGGGATTGACCTTGTTGGATGACCGCTATGAACAGTTGGCCAAGAAGTTCGAAACATTGGAAGAAGAAGATGAAGAGGTAGTCCATGAAGACTTTGACATGAACAAGGAGAGAGTTGATTTGGAAGGAATGTTGGATGATTTCTTGGACAACTATGAATTGGTTGGAGGAGGAAGAAGGTTAGTGAAGAAGGACGAGGAAAGAAGAAAGATCCAAGAAGCTGCTGATGCTGCATCGAATACCAAGTTGGCAGCTAGGAGGAAAAAGGAAAAGGGCAGCGATCCTTTGAGTAAATTGGGAGGGGGTATGCGTAACATGAGGATTTAAATTCAAGTGCATACAAATTGCATTGCGAGGACAATTATTGAAGGGGTAGGCATCAGGCTATTCCTCAGCTAAAGCTAGATAGATTCAATAAATGGAACAATAGGAATTGACATGAAGAATACATGATGTTCTCTAGCGTTTGAAGAATCAATTAAGCCTTATCAGTTGCATTGACGTACGTTTCAAACCGTATACACAAAATCATGTTGATCCGGGTTGGCTGCAAAAAAGTATTTGATGGAATACACGGTTCCAATCTTTGCTACTCATGTGATATCGTTAGCATTATCTTTTGTGCATTTGCGTTCGGTGTCAACAATTCAGGTCGGGCATTCATGCATAGGAGGCTATTCAACTTCATATTGAAGAGACGTTCCGGCAATATGACTGGTTCTCCGCTCCGGGAATTGACGAGGGGCCACTAATCTGAGTTCTCTTTGGTGCTATTTTCTCATATGAGCGTGGAGACTAGGATCTTGATATTGGTGATTTGAGTTAGACAATAAAGGGATACAAGGGATTGAAAGGATCGAAGGGTACAGGAGTCTACTGCAACACATACCTGGAATATTCGAGAGTTATTCCATCCTGTGACTGTAGTGGAAAGGTATTTAAGAAGAAACGAACGGTTACTTTAAGTGATCTTAGTGAATTGACGGAGTCTTATTTTGTATTACTAGTTCAGTCATTATGGTTAGGCTTTTTATCTGAATTGGCAGCTAAATATAGAAGAGTACACCTCACAAGTATTTTAAAGTTTAAATATGAGGATAATGTTTGTTATAATTCGTGTTCCTTTGCAATGAAGTTTGTTCAGCAGTTCACTTGATGGAGAATGATTGGTACTTTCTTTCACTTCAGTAATCCAGAAATATCCTGATCGTACACTCTTACCATTAAAGGATCGATACTTGTGGTCAAGTGGACATCACCGTACGGGCTAGAGCACAACATTTCCGATTGCAAAATGTTTAATGTATGTAGCACTAATGAAGATCATCTTGTGATCAACATTAGAATAATTAATGCTTCATCTATGTAGTTACATTCATGTGCGATCACTAGGACGGTGGATACTTCAAATCACAGAGCGTCTTTACTATTGTGGTCTGTTTATGACTCGTCTGACATTAGTCTTGGTTAGGAACAGCTGTTTAATATTTGCATTGATAACTCTCAACTGAACTGCTTCCTAGTACACTCTCATCGAATACTACTTGCTCATACACATCCCTCAAACGGTTGTAGAGTGTTTCAGGTTCTGGGTGAGCCCTTCGTCACATGCTGTCATCTACCTGCTTTATCAATCCACAGTAAGCACAATTTAATCAACGGAGACAGACATGAAAAATACAAGGCTGTGTTATACTCTACACTATCTTACTCCATAATTTATGCTTCTTCAACCACAACAATGTTACTCGATCATAGCTCACCCTACTCTCACCTTACTCATTACCTCACACCAACTCCTACTCATCCCTTTCTTCCATCAACTGTCTTTTAATCGACCGCAGCACTTCTTATCTCATCCACCCCACCCAACAAAAGCCATCAACAATACACAACCGTTACGCTCGCCAAATGTGCCCCTGTCTCAAACCACCCTGCCACCTCACTCCCACAACAGCCCCCGGCTCACCCAGTAACTGCTCACTTTCTCCATCCCTACATCGCTCCACACTCGCATCCTCGAGCTTCTCGTAGTCCCTCGCCTAAAAAAAACCAACAACTTTGCTAAGACAAAAAAAAAATCCCATCACCAAAACCTTCACCTTTTTACCGGAGCAAGGAGAAGACCCTTGATTTTTGAAGAAGCTAGGTGTTAATATAGTTGTACTCAACGAAGGAGTAGCAGGCTGGCGATAAACGACTCGGTGAACGCAAATCTTTTTGTAAACGGCGCCCACATTTGATTCGAAGATACAGCCTTCACAGCGTCTTCCATTGGCACTACTTTTCTCGGTAGTAGCTTGCTTAATATCTATACATTACGTTGCGCAGTTGCGGACAGGAACCAGGACTGCCATGTCACACCACCACCACTCGGTCAGTTCGATTTCGCGAGTGTATGCTGACGTTCTTTCGACCAAGCCACAGAGCTATTGGGACTACGATGACGTGAATATCAAGTGGAACTCGCAGGAGAACTACGAGATCGTCAAGAAGTTGGGCAGAGGCAAGTACTCGGAGGTTTTCTTGGGGATGGACTTGGCGAAACAGGACAAGGTTGTCATCAAGGTGTTGAAGCCTGTCAAGAGGAAGAAGATCAAGAGGGAGATTTCGATTTTGAAGAACTTGAACTCGGGACCCAACGTGATTGGGTTGTTGGACACGGTGAGAGAACCGCAGCTGAAGACGCCGTCGTTGATTTTCGAGCACATTGAGAACATTGATTTCCGGACCTTGTACCCCAAGTTCAGTGACTACGATATCCGCTTCTACATGTACGAGTTGTTGAAGGCGTTGGACTACTCGCACTCGATGGGCATCATGCACCGTGATGTGAAGCCGCACAACATTGTAATACACCACGAGAAGCGCGTGTTGCGGTTGATCGACTGGGGGTTGGCCGAATACTACCACCCCGGGACCGAGTACAACGTGCGTGTTGCGTCGCGGTACTTCAAGGGCCCCGAGTTGTTGGTGGACTTTCGGTTGTACGACTACTCGTTGGACATGTGGTCGTTCGGGTGCATCTTGGCGCTGTTGGTGTTCATGAAGGAGCCTTTCTTCCACGGCAAGTCGAACACGGACCAGTTGGTGCAGATTGTGCGTGTGTTGGGCACACAGAGCTTGAACGAGTACTTGGAGAGGTACCAGTTGACGTTGAGCGACGAGTACGAGGACTTGGGGTACTACAACAGAAGACCGTGGGAACGGTTTGTGAACGACAACAACAGGCACCTTGTGTCGAACGAGTTCCTCGACTTTATTGACAAGTTGTTGAGATACGACCACCAGGAGAGATTGACTGCAAAGGAGGCGATGGAGCATGCGTTTTTCGACGTGATAAGGAAGTAGACGCGAGGTTTATGATCGAGAGGCAGTATGTCCAGAAGTGGCTGCTCAGGAAGTGGGTGCAAGTGTGTGCCACTGTCACTGTTGGGTTGTAGCTAATAAATGACTTAATTATAGAGAATGTTTGATTGTTTGCATCTCAAGGCTGTTCTTTTGGTTGTTAAATATGCATCATCGTTGTAATTTTAATTTACGGATATGAGTTTATGATTTTTGGAGATTTTTGAAGAAATATGAGAGAAAGGGTGTATGAGATCATTGAGATCATTGAGTTCATTGAGATCAATAGATGGTAATTTAAATATAATTATGAAATTCTTATGAGTTCCAGAAGATTACTGTCATGAGTATGAGTGTTCTATTCTATTAGAAGAAAATGTCCATACTTGTGAAGGAATATGTCCAGGCAAAGGTATATTATTATTACCCTGAGTGATTTGATTATCCCTTTATTGTCAAGTATTTTCTTGACACGATATGATATTATCATCATCAGGTTGGCTAACCAATACTACAATAAACTGGTTGAACAGAGGACCGAGAACAAAGGAATATTTCTGAGGACATTTCCATAAGGGAAGGTATTACAGAAGTTTGAAGGATTGTCAGCACGATCAGCCAAGTCCTCCTTGCAATCTCATCATGCTCCTGTAGTTTCATCACATTCTTATTAGTGTGGATATCTTCTCCGCTTAGGGCTCTGCTCATCGGTTCACCACTCCACAATTTAACAGGTGTTATGTGATAACAAACACTTTATAAGTGGCCAATTTGTCCCAAGTAGTCCACCTCTCCAACTCCGTAATCATTACATGCACTGGTTACTGAGTAGCTGCTCCTGTTGCTCCTCTCTGCACTTGCTGGTACAAGCACATTTGGAGAAAAAAGTGAAAAATTCACAAGAAACCAATCATGTCCAAAGTCTTTTTCGATTTAACAGCCAACGGAGTTCCCAAGGGAAGAGTTGCGTTTGAGCTCTTCAACGATGTTGTTCCCAAGACAGCAGAGAATTTCAGGGCATTATGTACTGGAGAAAAGGGCGATTCTGCCAAGTCTGGCAAGCCACTTCATTTTAAAGGTTCCATTTTCCATCGTGTTATCAAGGATTTCATGTGCCAAGGAGGAGACTTTACACACGGTTCGGGTATCGGGGGTGAGTCGATCTACGGCGAGAAGTTCGAGGATGAGAATTTCAAGTTGATCCACGACAAGCCATTTTTGTTGTCCATGGCCAATGCTGGTCCCAACACCAACGGATCACAATTTTTCATTACGACTGTTGCCACGCCCCATTTGAATGGGAAGCACGTAGTGTTTGGGCGTGTGATACAGGGCAAGTCAGTTGTGAGGCAGATGGAGAGATGCGAGAAGAGTGCGGACGATAAACCGGTTGAGGATTGGGTTATTGCTGACTGTGGGGAATTGCCAGCCGACTATGTCCCGGAAACAGCAGCAGCTGCTGTCGATGGCGACAACTACGAGGAGGTTCTTGGCGACAACGACAACATCGACGTCGAAAACCCCGAGTCTGTGTTCACGGCCGTGACAGCCATCAAGGACATCGGCACCAAACTCTTGAAGGAAGGGAAATTCGCCGAGTCGTACGGCAAGTACAACAAGGCTGCAGGATACTTGGATGAGTACTTTCCACAAGACTTGTCCAAGGAAGACTTGAGCAAATTGCACAGCTTGAAGTTGGCCTGCTACTTGAATGCTGCACTTGCAGCCACCAAGCTCAACAACGGAAAGGCCGCAATCAAAGCTGCTTCTAGTGCATTGGAAGTGGAGGAAATAGATACAAAGTCCAAGGCCAAAGCATTGTACAGAAAGGGCTTGGGCCACTTGCTTGCCAAGGACGAGGAATCTGCGCAAAAGACGTTTGAACAAGCTCTTGAAATCCAACCCAATGATGCTGTCATCTTGAAGGGATTGCAAGATGTGAAGGTCAACATTAAGGCTCGTCGTGACAAGCAGAAGAAAGCCATGTCCAAATTCTTTTCCTAGGAGAAAGAAGTGAGAGCTTCTGATTGTGAATACTTAGTGAATTGAGCGAGAGTTGAGTTAGGAAGAGTTGTGAATATGGTTTGAGATGTGAATGATCAGGAAAATATTTCCCAAGAGTTTAATTATCACTTTTCTGGAGCCATTAGAGTTAGAGTAATGTATGCCGTTCAACTGTCACTTACCAAGTTCCTGTAATCGATAACAGTGTGCTGAAAATCTACAACGTGATTGAAAAATTTAGTAAGCATTCTCCACATTATTTCCCCCACAAGCCCTTCAAAAGACCCTCTACGTACAAAATGACGCTGAAATATCACTCTTCAGCGCTCACATAACCACATCCACCACTCACCCTGCTCTTTATTACCTCATCTACCCCATCTCCCACCTTACCCCAAGCACCCCACGCTCTGCACCCAATCGTGAAGCGTGCACGCACCAAATCCGCCGCCACTTGAAAAAAATGAAAGAAAAAATTCACCAAAAATTAGGGCGTATCATAACAAGACCACCCATCAGTCCCATCCACCCCAGCGAGACCGATCTATACCGTTTCCCATCAAGATATTTCCGTGCCGAAGCAGAGTTACCTATCCGTGAATCGTTCAGCAGTTTACAGAGATAAATCTTGCGCAGTTTATCATATCCAGAAACGCTCAGCCAAAAGCTTTCTCCGTGATCATTGCTCATTTGTCAGGATACGTTTAGAGTAGCACTCATTCATTTGATTGCCAAAGTCCCACGTCACCGTACTCAACCAGATCCTAGTCGGCTTTCGATTGTTTAGTTTGATTATCGTTGTTGTAGTTGCTGTTGTCCTATCATTATATCATCCCATACACCATAAAAAAAAGTTAGAGATAGACAACGCAAGATGAGTCGTCAGTTTCCATACTCGAGTGCCCCGCTCAGATCCGTGAAGGAGGTAAGTTTTGATTATTGATTATTGAATATCGTTGTGAAGAAGATACTAACAGATCAGGTGCAATTTGGATTGTTATCACCCGAGGAAACCAGGGCCATTTCCGTGGCCAAGATTGAATATCCCGAGACAATGGACCAAGCCACCAAGAAGCCCAGAGAGGGAGGGTTGAACGACCCCAGGTTGGGGTCGATCGACCGTAACTTCAAGTGCCAGACCTGTGGCGAAGACATGGCAGAGTGCCCTGGGCACTTTGGACACATCGAGTTGGCCAAGCCAGTGTTCCACATCGGGTTCATAGCCAAAATCAAGAAGGTGTGCGAGTGTGTGTGCATGCACTGTGGTAAGTTATTGCTTGACGAGACCAACATTGGCATGGCACAGGCCGTCAAGATCCGCGACCCCAAGAAACGTTTCAACGCAGTGTGGACCGTGTGTAAGACCAAGATGGTGTGTGAGGCCGACACCAACGAAGAAGAAAACGCCGACCCCAACGCCATCAAGAGAGGAGGATGTGGCCACACACAACCCACCATCCGTAGAGACGGGTTGAAGTTGTGGGGAACATGGAAGAGCAACAAGAACTTTGACGAGACAGAACAGCCCGAGCGCCGTATGTTGACACCATCCGAGATCTTGAACGTCTTGAAGCACATCAGTCCCGAGGACTGCCACAAGTTGGGCTTCAACGAAGACTACGCTAGACCAGAATGGATGTTGATCACTGTTTTGCCTGTGCCCCCACCACCTGTGAGACCCTCCATTGCATTCAACGACACTGCTAGAGGAGAAGATGACTTGACGTTCAAGTTGGCCGATGTTTTAAAGGCCAACATTAATGTGCAGAAGTTGGAAATGGACGGTTCACCGCAGCACGTTATCAGCGAGTTTGAAGCGTTGTTGCAGTTCCACGTAGCCACCTACATGGACAATGATATTGCCGGCCAACCACAAGCACTCCAAAAGACTGGTCGTCCGATCAAATCCATTAGAGCCAGATTGAAGGGTAAAGAAGGTAGATTGAGAGGTAACCTTATGGGTAAGCGTGTTGATTTCTCTGCACGTACCGTTATCTCTGGTGACCCCAACCTCGACTTGGACCAGGTTGGTGTGCCAATTTCAATTGCCAGAACCTTGTCCTACCCGGAGATTGTCACTCCATACAACATCCACCGTTTGACAGAATACGTGCGGAACGGTCCAAACGAGCACCCAGGTGCCAAGTATGTTATTAGAGATACAGGTGACCGTATCGACTTGAGATACAACAAAAGAGCAGGAGACATTGCCTTGCAGTATGGATGGAAGGTCGAGCGTCATTTGATGGACGACGACCCCGTTTTGTTCAACCGTCAACCCTCCTTGCATAAGATGTCGATGATGGCGCACAGAGTGAAGGTGATGCCTTACTCCACATTCAGAATGAACTTGTCTGTTACCTCCCCATATAACGCCGATTTCGATGGTGATGAGATGAACTTGCACGTACCTCAGTCCCCAGAAACTAGATCCGAATTATCGCAGATCTGTGCGGTGCCTTTGCAGATTGTCTCGCCACAGTCGAACAAGCCTGTCATGGGTATTGTGCAAGACACCTTGTGTGGTATTCGTAAGATGACGTTGCGTGACATTTTCATTGAATACGACCAAGTGATGAACATCTGTTACTGGATCCCAGACTGGGATGGAGTTATTCCGCCACCAGCCATTAACAAACCCAAGCCTTTATGGACTGGTAAGCAGATTGTTTCTATGGCCATCCCCAAGGGTATCCACTTACTTAGATTTGACGACGACAAGGACATGTTGAGTCTTAAGGACAAGGGTATGCTCATTGTCGATGGAGAAATCATGTTTGGTATCGTAGACAAGAAAACCGTGGGTGCCACCGGAGGTGGTTTGATCCACACAGTCATGAGAGAAAAGGGACCGTATGTGTGTGCTAAATTGTTTAGTGCGATCCAAAAGCTTGTGAACTACTGGTTGTTGCACAATGGATTCTCGATCGGTATCGGTGACACGATTGCCGACGCTAGCACAATGAAGACCATCACAACCACCATTCAAGAAGCAAAGGTGAAGGTGCAGGACATCATCTTGGACGCACAACAGAACAGATTGGAGCCTGAGCCTGGTATGACGCTTAGAGAATCGTTCGAGCACAATGTCTCGGGTCTTTTGAACCAGGCCCGTGACACTGCTGGTCGTTCTGCCGAAATGAACTTGAAAGATTTGAACAACGTCAAGCAGATGGTGACGTCCGGATCTAAGGGTTCGTTTATTAACATCTCGCAAATGTCCGCATGTGTTGGACAACAGATTGTCGAGGGTAAGAGAATTCCATTTGGTTTCTCTGACCGTACATTGCCACACTTTACAAAGGACGACTACTCGCCAGAGTCCAAGGGATTCGTTGAGAACTCTTACTTGAGAGGTTTGACCCCACAAGAGTTCTTCTTCCACGCGATGGCCGGTAGAGAAGGTCTTATTGACACTGCTGTGAAGACAGCAGAAACCGGTTACATTCAACGTCGTTTGGTTAAGGCCTTGGAAGACATCATGGTGCACTACGATGGTACTACGAGAAACTCCTTGGGAGATGTTGTCCAGTTTGTGTACGGTGAAGATGGTATCGATGGTACCCAGGTTGAAAAACAGTCTGTTGACACCATCCCAGGTTCCGACAGCAGTTTTGAACGCCGTTACCGTATTGACGTTTTAGACCCTTCGAAGTCTATTCCAGAAGCATTATTAGAGTCTGGTAAGGAGATCAAGGGTGACGTCAAGGTGCAAAAGGTTTTGGATGAAGAATGGAACCAATTGTTGCTGGACCGTAAGTACTTGAGAGAGGTTGTTTTCCCTACTGGTGAACACAACTGGCCATTGCCAGTGAACTTGCGTCGTATTGTTCAAAACGCGCAACAGATTTTCCACAACGGGCGCCACAAGGCATCGGACTTGCGGTTGGATGAAGTCATCCGTGCTGTGCAAGAGCTTTGTACCAAGTTGTTGGTTATCCGTGGTAGGTCTGAGTTAGTGAAGGAGGCACAAGAAAACGCCACGTTATTGTTCCAATGCTTGGTGCGTTCCAGATTAGCTGCCCGTCGTGTTATCGAAGAGTTCAAGTTGAATAGATCTTCGTTCGAGTGGGTTGTTGGTGAGATTGAAGCTCAATTCCAAAAGTCTACTGTCCACCCTGGTGAGATGGTTGGTGTGATTGCCGCACAATCTATTGGAGAACCTGCCACTCAGATGACGTTGAATACTTTCCATTATGCCGGTGTGTCGTCGAAGAACGTCACTTTGGGTGTTCCTCGTCTTAAGGAAATTCTTAACGTTGCCAAGAACATCAAAACGCCTGCGCTTACAGTGTACTTGGACAGCTCAATCAATGGTGACATTGAACAAGCTAAGATTGTACAGTCTGCTATTGAGCACACGTCTTTGAAGAATGTGACATCGTCCACTGAAATCTTCTACGATCCAGATCCAAGAACTACCGTCATTGACGAGGATTATGACACTGTGGAGGCATACTTTGCTATCCCTGATGAAAAGGTAGAGGAGTCTATTGAAAAGCAGTCGCCTTGGCTTCTTCGTTTGGAGTTGGACCGTGCTAAGATGTTGGACAAGCAATTGACTATGGCACAAGTCGCAGAGAAGATCTCCCAGAACTTTGGAGAGGACTTGTTTGTAATCTGGTCTGATGATGCAGCTGACAAGTTGATTATCCGTTGTCGTGTTGTGCGTGATCCGAAGTCTTTGGATGAGGATGCCGATGCCGAAGAGGACCAGATTTTGAAGCGTATTGAAGCACACATGCTTGAGTCGATTTCATTGCGTGGTATCACAGGTATTACCAGAGTGTTTATGATGCAGCACAAGGTCAACAGTCCTGACGAGTCAGGAGAGTTCCAGCAAGGTAAGGAATGGGTTTTGGAAACCGACGGTGTCAACTTGGCTGACGTGATGGCTGTTCCAGGTGTCGATGCAACCCGTGCATACTCAAACAACTTTATTGAGATTCTCTCTGTGTTGGGTATCGAGGCTACACGTGCTGCGTTGTTCAAGGAAGTTCTTAATGTGCTTGCGTTTGATGGTTCTTACGTTAACTACCGTCACATGGCTTTGTTGTGTGACGTGATGACGTCTCGTGGTCACCTTATGGCGATTACTCGTCACGGTATCAACAGATCCGACACTGGTGCGTTGATGCGTTGTTCGTTCGAAGAGACCGTTGAAATCTTGCTTGAAGCTGGTTCTGCAGCTGAATTGGACGACTGTCGCGGTATTTCTGAGAACGTCATGTTAGGACAAATGGCACCATTGGGTACCGGTGCGTTTGATGTCATGGTTGATGACAAGATGTTGCAAGCAGCACCTTCAAACGTTGCGTTCGGAGGTCCTGACCCTAATGCAGATGATGGTGGAGCCACTCCGTACAGAGAATACGACATGGAAGATGACAACATACAGTTTGAGGAAGGCGCAGGGTTCTCACCAATCCACACTGCTCCAGTTTCCGACGGTGCTGGTGGGCTCACTTCTTATGGTGGCCAGCCAACATCGCCAGCAGCTACCTCGCCTTACTCGTATGGTGCTTCTTCGCCAACCTTTGGAGGAGCCACGTCGCCAGGATACGGTGGAGGATCTTATTCGCCATCTTCTCCTTCGTACTCTCCTACATCGCCAAGTTACTCGCCAACGTCGCCAAGTTACTCGCCAACATCTCCATCATACTCACCTACTTCCCCTTCATACTCGCCAACGTCGCCAAGTTACTCGCCAACGTCACCATCATACTCGCCAACGTCGCCATCGTATTCGCCTACGTCACCATCGTATTCGCCTACGTCGCCAAGTTACTCACCTACGTCGCCAAGTTACTCACCAACATCACCATCGTACTCACCAACATCACCATCGTACTCGCCAACTTCGCCAAGTTACTCACCAACTTCGCCAAGTTACTCGCCTACGTCGCCAAGTTACTCACCAACTTCGCCAAGTTATTCACCAACATCACCATCGTACTCACCAACATCACCATCGTACTCGCCAACATCTCCACAGTACTCACCTACATCCCCATCATACTCGCCAACATCGCCACAGTATTCACCAACATCCCCATCCTACTCCCCAACGTCGCCTTCATACTCGCCAGGATCTCCAGAGTACTCTCCAAACTCACCAAAGAAGGGAGAGAAGGACGAAGAGGACGAAAAGTGAGTGCTCCTATAACTTGTTTTTGTTATATTTATTAGCACCTTGTATTTTGAACAACTTGTATTTTATATTGTCATATCTCTTAATAATGTATGTCCCATACTGAAAGTATAAGTTAGACAAGTAAACGTGGATGCTTTAGAGCGAGTCTGGTTATTCAGTTTGGAGATTTGCTCGCAGATCCACTGATCATTTAGTCTATTTCACCAGTTTCGATGCTATCTGAACCATTGGATCAAGAGTTCTTCCATGAACAGTAAATTGGCATCAGTAGAGCATTAGTGTTGACACTTAATCAGACATCAATTGTACATCACTTCCCTCCAATCAAGAAGAACATCAATTTCTTCTGATTTCGTATTTTTCTGGTTCAAAATCCATCTCATCATAAAATTCATACACAACTTCAGCCATGGCAGGCAACAAGGAAGTCAAACCAACCCAGAAGGATGCTCTGGTGCAAGACAACTCGTCTCTCAAAGCATTAGGTAAAAGGAGACAGGTTTTCAAACCTGTATTGGACAATCCATTTACTCAATCGAACGTATGGCCCTTCATAGATACAGAGTTAGCCAGCAGCATATTAGACTTCCTAACTATCGTGTTGACCAGCATCGGAACATACAATAAGCTTGTTCAGGATGCGAAGAAGTTAGGGGACAAGGGATTTGAGGCCCCCACTCGTCCCTTAGTCCAAGACCAAATAACGATTGGGTTCAACTCTACAGTGAAAGCATTGGAAAACCAGGCCTCAGTGCATAGACAGAAGCGTTCGAGTAGCAAAAGACGAAAAACAGAGGAACAGAAAGCCAACAAGAAGGTTTTGAAGTATGTTTTTGTCACCAAGTTTGACATTACACCAGCAATCCTCACTCAACATTTCCCAGTGCTATGTTTCACTGCTTCGGAATCTAGAGAAGAAAGGATCAAATTGATCCAATTACCCAAGTCTAGTATGAATCGATTGTCAAAGTTGCTCTGCATGGAAAACGTTGGAGTGCTTGGGCTTACAGCAAAGATACCAGAGGCCACTGCATTGTTTGAGTTGATTGATTCACAGGTGAAAGATGTTGAGGTACCATGGCTTAATGGATTGTTCGAGGATGAAGGTGTTTTCATGAAGCCAGCTTTGGGATTCTTGAAGACATCCGCTCCGATAATCCCCAAGAAGAATGACCAGAAGAAGAAAGGTGATATCAAGAGTAGTGACAAGAAATGATGGCGATACTCGAAGGATACAGACAATTACACTCATTTTGGTAAGCGGATGCTGAAGATTAACATTGAGATAAGGATATTCTGTCCACTGTGGGCTGGAAGAAAGTAGTAGCTTTCGATAGCTGACCATCATTAAGTGGTTAGTTTATAGATCATGATGGTACCTTGCTTAACTTGGAAGATCACTACAGCTAAGGCTTGAATTCAATTAATGACTACTATTTCAGACTTGGATAGACTATTGAGTTACAAGTCATTACATCTCAAAAGCAGTTACTGACATACGGAAACATTCAAGTGTCGAATACTGATGCTTGAGGTTTACAATATTAGTACCCCTTCAACTGCAGCAAGTAAGTTAAAGTTCATTGCTTACTGCGTGCCACTAGTATCAAGGGGTTCTTGTCTTGTTTTCCTGAGACCTTTTATAGTTCAGTGACACTTAAAGGTATTGTATTGATCCAATGGTGGCCTTCAAGCATTAATTAATTTTAAAGCACAACTTGTAAATATGGCAATCAGCTCCTTCAAAGTGAAAGTATCCACTTAATACTCTCCAGCCTTCGTTCAATAAACATGATCAACTCCCTCGTCCTCATCCTTCTGACTTCATCCTCGCCATCCTTCCAACAAGCCGTACCAATTCTTGTGATGCGCTACCAAATTCATGTACAACTTTTCTAACGCGTCTTTAAATTTCAAACCAGAATCAACGCCATGCCCAAGAACTTTGCACTCAACTTGGAGCTTCCCTGGGTTGAAAAGTACCGTCCACACAAGTTGGATGATATTGTTGGCAATGAAGAAACCATTGAACGTTTAAAAATGATCGTGAAAGACGGTAACATGCCTCATATGATCATCTCTGGACTACCAGGTATAGGAAAAACCACGTCTGTTCACTGTCTTGCCTACGAACTCTTGGGCCCTGAATTGTACCAACAAGCCACGTTAGAGTTGAATGCGTCCGATGATAGAGGTATCGACGTCGTGCGTAACAAGATCAAGCACTTTGCACAGACCAAAATCCTGTTACCTCCAGGAAGGCATAAGATTATCATCTTGGACGAGGCCGATTCGATGACGCCTGGTGCACAACAAGCGTTGAGAAGAACAATGGAAATATACTCCAACACAACGAGATTTGCTTTTGCTTGCAACCAATCGCTGAAAATCATAGAGCCTTTGCAATCACGTTGTGCGATATTACGTTACAACAAGTTGTCAGATGCTCAAGTTTTGGCTAGACTATTGGAAGTGGCGAAGGCAGAAGATGTGCAGTATAACACAGAGGGTTTGCAAGCATTGATATTTACAGCAGAAGGAGACATGAGACAAGCCATCAACAACTTGCAAAGTACAGTTGCAGGGTTCGGTTTTGTCAGTGACATCAACGTCTTCAAGATTGTCGACCAACCACATCCATTGGTGATCCAGAAAATATTAAAGAGCTGTGTGGTGGACAAGAACATCGATAGTGCCATAGAGCTTTTGGATGATTTGTGGCGTAAAGGATACTCTGCAATCGATATTGTCACTCTGACATTCAAGGTTGCGAAAACCTTTCCTGGTATAGGAGAACAGCAGAGATTGGAGTTGATCAAGGAGATTGGATTTGTTCACATGAGAGTGTTGGAGGGAGTGTCTACCTATTTGCAATTGTGTGGATTATTCTCGAAGATAACCGGGTTGTAGATAGGTTAAGTGATGTTTAACACAATTACATGAATTCATAATGCCATATTATTGTAGAAAAGAAGTATCCAACTTTCAGGCCTCATAAAAACGATCTCTAGTGGATAAAGATTCTCAGTTAACGGGAGACTGAGCAGATTCCAACGAGAAATCGGAATAGAAAGGTCTCTTGAACAAACCCCAACTTCAATTCGAGGAATCGAAACACACACACAGATGGATAACCTAACTGATGCAACAGTTCGCAAGGTTATACCCCTTTAATTTCGTAGCTTTACTAATCCTTAACTGATCATCTGTATGTTTTTGATGGTAAACCTGAAAGAAAACCGTTGTTTTTCACTTCAGTATTCATCATTAACCAAAGGTGTATTGCATCTAAGGATCCAGAAATTCATGGACGCTCAATACTAATCGTCTGCTCACTATCCACAGTGATGAGAGACCCAGTTGCGAGTACTATCTGAACAGTTATCTCATCGGTAATTCTTATGCGAACACTATTATGAACCTGGTAGGGAACAGTACTCCTAAGTTCGTAATACTTTCCAAGATGGTAGTGGTTCACATACCTAACAAGCTCAAAATTCAGCAAAATAGGGATCTTTTCAACAATAAGATCGTAATAAGGAATGGTAATTGGCGCTCTGTAGATCATGTAATGGAACTGCACACATATCAATGACTCAGGAAGTTTGCCTTTGTATGTTTGTTGAGTGGATGCATGTAAATACAATAATGACTTGGGAAGACATGAATAGTCAGGAATGTTGCAAGAAATGTATAGTAACGCTATCGACAGCTTTGCAAATTGAACACCTATCGACAGAATCGGGTTCCCTAGTACATCAAGTTCTATGACCCCTTCGAATGAGCTGTTGAGTTTTTCAATATCGTTATCGTACAACCTTAAAATCCTTAACGTCTTAGGAAGTTTGAGATCGTCTATCAGTTTAACTTTGCCAGATGTTATGCTTAACAATTCTAACAGTGTATGTTCTAAACTCAATGTCTTGACTGTGTTGTTGTTGATTTGCAACTTCTCAAGTGACTGCGGAAACTCAATGGCTTGTATACTGTTGCGATTGTTGCTGAGTGTCAAGTCTTTAAGGGTTGCAGGGAGTTTCAAGACGGAGTCGTTACCATGGGTGTGGCAATACAAAAGTTCCAATACCTTTAGTCCGTTGGGAACCTCCATACGGTAAGGGAAGCGCTCTTTACCAACAAATGAGACGCAGTGGGTGCTATGAATTTTCAATCTTCTTAGTCCAGCTTGGTGCTTCAAACGACTCACGTCAAGTGTGATCTTGATCATCCGAACCACCGTTAACAGTTCGAGCTCAATCGGTAAGTCTAGTTCTACTGTGTAAATAGATGGAGCTTTGGTGGGAGTACTAACGTCAATGTTCCGACCAGAATATCCAGTTGCAGATATGTGAGCTAATGTCAACCACTTTAGAGTCTTTGGGAATGGGGATTCTAAAATAGATATGGGTATATCATTGTACGTGAGATTCATCTCTGTGACGTGAAGACCTTGGAAATTAAAGGAACTATTGCCACATATCAGTAGCAGATTCAAGCTGCCTGGGAATTGGATGTTTTGGTTGGTTAAACTGCCTTCACTTATAAGTATTTCTAGTTTCTTGAGCTTCTGAAGATGCGTCAAGTTCGTATTCATTTTAGGATCAGCCTTTATTTCCAACTCTGTCAAGGTTTTCGGAAAGTTGGAAGCCCGTAGTCCTTCAGATTGGTCCATATGGCATATAAGTTTCTTCAACGTGGGAGGGAAACTTGTCGTTTCAGCAATAGTACCCCAAACAATTAAGCTTTCCAATCTTGGAGGTAGATGCAACCCATCGACATTATGTAGTCCTAATTTCGAGATATTGTGGTACTCACGAAGCACCTCCTGTAACATTTTGTTTCGTACTGCTTGCTCAATAACATCGAATTCAGGAGATTCAACTAACTCTATCTTTTGGCACTTTTCAGCATATTCTCTGGCCTTTTGAATTTCTCGTGGGCTCAGGAACTCTAAAACCTTGGGGTTGTTGATTTTTGACGTCATTATATGTGAAAGACTCGGTATGTCAAAGTTGGCAGGTTTGGTTCTTCTAAGTTCTTCAGGTTCACGAGTGGTCAGAAACCGTTCCCAAATCCTACTAAAGACAAGTGGGCGAAGTAAAGGTTCCGTGAGTAGGAACATAACATCAGTTGTGTGTAGAAAGTCGAGGACCTTCTCAAGAATCTCGTCTGGAAATCGAAAGAGTATACCGTAGTCCAGAGGCTTCACTTGACACTTTTCCTGAGTCTTTATCAGTGGTGAGCCTTCCGAGGCCTCAGCATGGGCGTTTTTGCCTTTAAATAACCGATTAATTAGACCCATTGATCTCAAAATTTTCTTAGTTTAGTAGCTCCATTGTAGTATTAAAGTCAATTGTGGGGTTTGGTTTATTTTTCGATATGAGATCAAGAAATCAAATTCATCGTTATTGATTGAATTCTTTTGGACTAAAGGTTGCTGCTTAAGTACACCAAATGGCTGTGGTTGCCTTTAATGCTATACATTGTTTTAAATTAAGTGGCTTAAATGATATTTAATTCTGGTCTTCAAACTCCAGACATTTCCTTGAATGCTCAAACTTACAGCGATTGAATCATAAAGTGATACTATCTTTATGCTATTACTTCAACATTGAGTCACTTGTACAATGAAGGGTTGAAATGATAATATTTCCATTCCTTTATTGATCGAAACGGTGATATGTAGATTTCGTTCCATTCAACCCTAATCGAATTTCTGGCTTCTACGCCATTAATGATTCTCTTCTCTAAACCAATCATCCTCTCTCCTGAGCATTCACTCACTTCTTGTAAGCAGAACACAAGGCCTCGAAATGCTCAATCTGATCACCCAACAATCCATGCGCTTCTCCCTCCTCGTTTTCGTTCTTCAATATGTTGACAACCAAAAAGAAGTTGTTGTACAAGAAAATCTCCTTCTCTGTTGCCTTCCCAGACCCACTTCCAAAGAAATGGTTGCTTAGCTTCGTTAACAACGTCTCGAAATCATTTCTCAATCTGCTGATGGAAAAGTATAATGGTTCTCCCTTGAAGTCATCCTTGCTTTTTTCACTATGGGATAACGTCAACTTCAACAAGCCCAGCAAAAACTGGGAAAACTGCTGAGTCACACGAACAGGAGCGAGATTAGTTTCTCTGCCAGTCCTCACAACGGACTTTCTGAGCGACTCGCAGTTCAAGTCGATGATTTTCGTAAAGTGCGGCCATAAAATCATAAGGAGCGAGTTCAAATGATCGTCGAGTGTGGGTATATGGAACTCATTGTGCAACCGAGATTGTGATTTTTGGATTAATCGAATCATTAATAATGTAGCATAAGCATCACAGCTACCAGAACTAGATGCTGAGACCGCTGCTTGTGCAGCGAGATTGACTCTGGCTGCCGCAGAGGTGGTGCCTTTGTTGTAGTTTGTGGGGTAATGGTTGATGAGCCAGCTGACGAATTCTCTCCCGACCTTGAAAACACCGTCAAACATTACATGCGACCAGTCTGACTTCGTTTTCGCTGAGGTCAGTGGATTGTTCCCCAACAAGCTCTCAAACTCGTCAAACTTCTCGCTATCTTCGTAGAAGAAATCTACCATGAACAAGTATTCAACCACCACGTTATCAACGAGCGCCACAGACCATTGGTTGTATA
Source organism: Kodamaea neixiangensis (assembly GCA_030565385.1). Classification (NCBI taxonomy): domain Eukaryota; kingdom Fungi; phylum Ascomycota; class Pichiomycetes; order Serinales; family Debaryomycetaceae; genus Kodamaea; species Kodamaea neixiangensis. The sequence goes on from JAJMBT010000048.1 coordinate 62,170, forward strand.
TGAATTCTAACCAGTATGCAAATGGAGTGGTTTCTGCAATTTGAGATGGGATTGCAGACGGAGCTTCGGTGATGGATCCGTTGTCGTCCAAGATTTCTCGTCTTTTGTCTACGCTCAGGAGGTAATCATTCAAGTTTACTGTGTTGGTGGTCACACCTCCTGTCACCCCTGGAACGCTCGCTCCGCTAGTATTCATAGAGCTGGCGGTGGAAGTAGTTGTGGTGCTCAACCAGCCCTTCAACCCAGCACCAAATACTCCGGTCTTGTCCTCTCCACTACTAAAACCTAACACGATGGTGGAGTCTACGTGGCGGATATTCAAGTGCTCAAGCGAGTACAAGTACTTGGCAAACTTCGTTTGATAGTACCATCTCATGGTGTACACATATGCTACTTGTAGTTGGTTTGACAATTCTGTATGATACTCCTTTAAGAACAAAAAGGCTTCCTTCACGGCAAGTAATCGTTGCTGGATGTTTTGTGAGGACACCTTGGTGTCGGTTCTGAGTTCTTTGATTTGTTGAATCATAAAGTCTCTTATTCTTTCGATACATTTATGCTTCAAGAGTTCTATTCCTGATTTAAGCTGTTCAAATGCCTTTGTATTTCTGTAGTCGTGACTGTCGTTGTTCTCAACCGTCGCAATTAGTTGGATCTTTTCATTAATGAACTTCAAGTTCTCCACCCACTTGGCATTAACCTTGTCTTTGATGACGGACTTTACAATATCGGGAGGGATCATGAAGTCTAAGATGATTGGGTTGAGCTTTTCGGTGATTGTCTTGTGCAAGGTGGAGTCTGTGGAGATCTTCGTTGATTGTTGGTGCAACGATACCAAGCTCAGCGACAATTGGCCCAACTCATCGTTGAACTCGTTCAATAGTGCTTCTATAGGCTTCAATTTATCTCGATGTGACCCAAGCTCATGTTGGTACTGTTGGAACTTATCGATTAACCCTTCCAATTCTCCGAGGGACAACTTGTCCATGCCAGTGATCAATGTCTGATCCACGGCACTATCATCTTTTTCCAATTGATCTAGAGGAAGAATCCTACTAAGATGGTCCAATGCACTCATTCTTCTTCTCCAAGTATGGCTGTCTCGCTCTATTCAGGTGCAGTGTATCTTCTTTAAAGTTTGGATATGTCTTTTTTTTTTTTGAAGATTCCAAAACTTTACGTGGATTTGATTCATGGCAGAGGAATTGAAAGATAAGGTTGAGGGAGGCAATGATCCAGGTACGCCAAAGATTCAATTGGCATCGCGGTCGCAGTTGGAAGTGATAGGGTATCCTGCCAATTTTGGAGAGATTTTGGCAGTGGTTGCAGGTCCTGGTAGTGGCAAGACATTCACAGTCGCGAGCCGCGTTGCACATTTATTGAAGGAAGAAACACTCGAGCCCCATGAGATCTTGGTATTGAGTATGACCAACAGAGCAGTGGCTTCATTTAGAACAAGGTTGGAAAGACTAGTTGGAGAAGAATTGGGATCGAGAGTCAGTATTTCTACATTTCATTCTTTCAGTGCTAATTTGGTGGAACAGCATGGATTCGTCTACTTTAGTAAAGAAACAGGGTCATCTCTTCTGAGGAAGAGAAGATTACTAGACGACTTGAGTTGGAGAAACTTTGCCAACTTCTTTCTGGGTAAAACGGTGGGACTTAATGGGAAGAAGTTGGATGCTAAGATAACAGCCCCAGCATTGGAAAAGATGTTGGACAGTATAAAGAGTGGGTCCACAAGCTTGGAAGACGCAACTATAAAGTACAATGTTAGCAAGGAGTACATCGAGGAGTTGATACGATACTTGGATAAGAACGGGATTATTCGGTATTCACATTTCATTACAGACGCGTTGCTACTAATGCAACTTTCGCACAAACAAGAAACCTTGATCCCTCAGCTTGCAAACTACAAAGCCATTGTTGTTGACGAGTTCCAGGATATGCATTACCTGTTAATGAGCTTGGCGAAAGCACTTTTAAACTATCCCACTTTTGGGGATCATGAAGGTACGAAACATCTTACCATAGCAGGAGATCCTCACCAGTGTATCTACGAGTTTCTTGGGGCCGATCCAAACATCATGCAGAGATTACGAGATGATTATCCCGAAACCAAGCTAACAGAGTTGACAATAGATGAAACGTTCAGATTGACACCAGAGGTCTTGAAGGCGTCTCGAGAAGTTGCACTACGATCCAATTATCTAAATGAACAAAACACACCTCAAGTAAAATCAGTGAAGGAACCGTTATACCCTCCAGTAATTAACGAATTCAACTCAATCTATGACGAAATTGAATTCATAGGAATGGAAATAGCAAGACTCACACTCGAACTGGGAGGACTACTCAAACCGTCTGATTTCATTATTCTTGCAAGAACGAATAACGAGATAGCCATAGCAGACAAAATCCTCCATCAAAAGTATGGATACAAATGCAATAGCTTTGCAAACACCACCAACTGGATTAGTTCGAAAGTACACTTGTTTATGGATGTGATTAGTGTATTGAACCACTCGGCCGGCTCAGACTTCAGTTTGTTGAGTTGTTTCTTGTTGTTGGACACCAAACCTTCGTCAGGAAAATCTAGAGCATCTAAATTATTTAACAAGTTTGAGGAATGGAAGTCAACTGACAGTGCCAATGCAGATACCGGGTTGGAAGAATATTTGAGAAGTAATCCTTCAGTGTTGAAGAGTATTTACAAGTCTGAACAGACATTGACGAGCTTTTCAAGGTTCTTGGACGTTATCGGTCAAGTTCGATCAGAAATGCCATCTGTTTCAGTGAAACCAATTGAATTGATGGGATATCTTAAACGAATAGTAGATGATCTGAATCTCATAGAGTATATGAATTCTCTCGATGGGTACAAGAAACACTCCACAACACATGAACATAAAAAGGACTTGGAAGTAAACTTAAGTATGTTTTATACTACGTTATCCAGTTGTTATGATAACTACCAGAAACTAGCATACGACCAACAACTTCTTCATGACACCTTCTTAGATTTCTTTTTGAGAAATTACAACGAGGACTTGCCATTAATGCGGGAAGATTCAATTAACCTTTCTACAATACACTCAGCGAAAGGGCTTGAGTTCCCGGTTGTTTTCATATTGGGCAGCAATTTGGGGTTTGGGTTGAACAGTTATTGGCACAGTGTGCTTCAAGGTACGTCTGATCCTAGCCGAGCCAGGTTATTTTATGTGGCGTGCACACGAGCCATGAACTTGCTTTACTGTGGGAACAGGGGACACAGCATTAGCCCTAGTGCGAAGCAGTACTTCACAAACCAAACACCGGATATAAACGCAACTAACGTTAGTGGTAAATCACTACTTTCAATAATGGCTACAGATTTAAGAAGGAAGGTACCTAGCACTCGAAAAGTAGCCCAAGGTGTTAACTTATATGAGAAATGGTTTCGGGGACAAGCTCCAATACAAAGACAACAAGTACGAAGCTTGTATATTAAGATCAGTCCTCTTGTTAGGAGGTTAATTCGTTAATTAAGAGGACAGACAACGGATGTGACTGGATACAATGTATAATGTATAATGTCTAATAACTCACTCGAAATCAAGGTTGGATGAAGAAGTAGAAGAATAAGTGAAAGAACAAGTGGAAGAAAACGTGAAGAAGTAGGTTTAGGTAAACGTAGCATACACTCTAATAACGTAAGTGTCTATTCAACCTATCGCATACAAGGACTCACTTCTGATAAGATTCCGAGTCAGTTGAATTAATGAAAAATAACACAATATTACCTGACTCTTATTGAATTTTGAATCTTTAATAAGAGTTTACATAAGAAGAGTCATCTTCAGTATATGGGATGAGTGGGGAAGCAAGACATGATGATAAGATTGTTGAGGTGGAGGGGGTTCAGGAGAGAAAGAAGTCTGGTGGTGATGAGTTTGGGAAGGAATACAATGGCATTTGTAAATATTTGGGGGAGTTTCAGGTTGACTTGAACGAAGATGGTGCGCGAGCTGGAAGTGGATCTGGGGTAGCGGCGAGACCAGGAAAGGGATCGGATAGTTCAGTGACTGCTTCAGTACATGGTTCCGTCAGTACAGCTTCACTAGGATCAGGATCTACTAAAAAGATACCTGTTGGCTTTGAAAAGAATAGCTCGATAAACGTGTTTAAGAAGAAAGACCTCAAGAAATTGCAGGTACCGGTAAGTCCACTGGAAAACTTGTATCAGCACAATTTGGGGAACCCGGAATTAAACATGAAAGGATGTGGGATGTCCAAGCTGAGTTGTGTGCGATGTCGTAAATACAAGAAGAAGTGCTCGAGAGATATACCCGAGTGCACAAACTGCTTAGGCTCAGACGAACTCTGTGTCTATGTACAGAGAAAGGTTAAGGTTTGTAAACACGAGTCTTTTGCAGCTGCCAGGAAAGACAAAACCTCCATCAGCAATTTACTAAATCCTATGGATGAATCGGATGATGAAAGCCCAGCCACACACAGAGAATAACCTACTAATAAAAACGTTGGTCAATAGATTTCAATTCATACTTATAAATAAATAATGTAACATACCTGAATCATTAAACCATTTAAATATACAATACACATAACTATTAGGCCAACTTGGAGAGTAAGCTCATTACATCCGAAGAGCTTTCTGGCTTTGCTGGTTCTTCGAAACCCGACGACGGGTCGTACCCGTCGTCAGTGTCTTCTGCGTCGTTGCTAGACCCATTTTCGTAGGGCACTGGCAATTCTAAATGCACTGGCCCGTCTTCTTCAACAGCGAATTCTCTTTCGCTGTCGAATTCCTTCACCTCCACATCTTCAGAAAACGCAACTCGTTTTGACGACGGCGTAGAGCCACCTGAGGGTGTTTGGGAAGCACGTCTTTTCCTAGGTGCAACCTCGGGTTGCTCTTCATGTGAACTTGCCGTGTTTTCCTTCAAGTTCTGTGCTGCTTGTTTGATCTCGTTGTTTGTATCGTCGTCTTCGTCGTCATCGTCGTCGTCTTTCTCATAAGTGGGCATTACATCATCATCGTCATCGACGTTGTCGTTTCCATTTTCATCGCTCGAGTTGTCATCGTACATTGGAGATGGCTCTTCGACATCTTCTTCATTAACTTTCGGCGTTTCTGCGGGGGTTTCGTCAGAACTCTTTTCTTCATTCAAAATCTCTTGTAATTCTTCTCTAGTAGAATACAACTTGGTCAACCTGTCATTGATGATCTGAATCTTGGTTCCGTCGGTGTTGCTTGGTTCGTCTATAGATCTGATCAAAGCATGCAACTGCTTTAAGATTTGGCCCTTGACGTTTTGGATTTCTTTGATGTTGATTAAAGATATTTTGCCCAACTTCTCGAGCATGTTGAGTTTGGACACATACACCTTGGGTGCTGGTAAGTTTTCAGACAAGGTTGGGTCGTGTGGTAAGTAAGTTTTCGACTGGATCCCAAATTGAGTGAGGTTGGACTGGCTACTGTCTGCGAGCTTGTTCAAATTCAAGTACAAGTCGTTCAAGTGTATCAACTCGGAGGCGATAGAGGAGTCGTTGGCTGCTTTTGGGAACCCTTCCAGGGTGGTTTGTGGTGTTGGTGTTTGATTGTTTGCGGTAGGTGTAGTTGCTCCGTTTTCATGATTCTTGGCCAGGGTGAGAGCAGCCTTCAACTTTTGGATCTCTGCTGGAGAGAATACAGACCGCTCACTCCACACATTGATCAAACGTTCAACTTTTGGCTTGTATGCCAGCTCTAAGTCGGCATATCTCTTCTTCAAGACTATTGGTAAAGCCACCCCGAAAGCCTCGATAAACTCCAATTTCTTCTTCCTGCGGGCCCGCTGGACAACATCATTGCAAAGATGCAAAAGAGACAAAAGCTTGGAAGAATATGAAGGAGCAGACACTGGAATACTCAATGCATAGTCCGTCCATATCTTTGCGCACTCTCCGCTATGCCTGTGATGGAAAAAGACCCACTGAGAAATCGACACAATCGACTCCTGCGTATCCTGCAAGGAGCTTAACTTCTTGGTGAATGTATCTCTGGTGAAGGACATGATGATTCAGTCCCTGGAATCCAATTGGAAGAGGCTGTTGACGGTTCTTGGGCTTCTTTTGAACTTTGGTTTTTTTTGAGTGTGATGGGGAGTGTATATAGTGTGCAAGCAATAGAGAGGAAGGTAGAGAGCTGGTGGATTGAGAGAGAAGGAGGTGGGATGAGGGAGTGGTTCAGGTAGACGTAAGGTGAATTCAAGTGGATCTCAAGTGGTGTTGTGTTTAAAGTTCAATAAAAGTTGTAGAAGAAGACGGATACTTGGTCTGGTATATGGTTTGTGAAAGAAGAAACACAGTGATGACGTAGATAATGATAGATCTCATTATCAGGCACATTTCAATGTAAAGTATTGTTGATTCGCCGTTGGACTTGCCGTTAGAATTGTCGGTAAATGTGCTGGTTGTTTGCCGGGGATGAGTAGTCACTGATTGGGACATCAACACTAAATATCGATTTGGGTGCAAATTATTTCAGACTAGTTATTAGTTACAAACCGATTGAAAGATCTAAAGTCCACAGGGTCACATCCATGTGATGAACGCACATGTGATCTGATAAGACACCCACAATGTGCACGTAACTTCAGCTGTTGCTTCGCTATTTTAGTACTCCATTCTAGTAAGTTCACCCTATCTTCAATCCACAAGAAGGAAAAGCAGCAGACTGTAGAGAAATGGTCTATCGTCTAAGGAACAGCATACTAGTGTCTTCCACAATACGAATAGTACAACCAATGGCCCCTTATCAGTATTATGGGGAGACACCCCATATTGGATCCCCGCTTTAGTTCCCTTCTTTATTGGGGGTCACCCCAAGAACGTTTACATATCGCCTCCACAGACACTTTAAGTAGAGCATGGCATCAAACCATCGGATTCATGAACTCTATCCCCCACTCTGGTATCAATTCACCACTTCAACATGCGTAAGCAGGCTCAGGATCTGATCAATCAACAGCCACGGCTGCCCACTGAAAGATTTACGAGTTATTGGAACAAACAATTGACGAAGAGGCTTCGGTTCGTCTTTTGGGTGTCGGAAATCACACCTTGAAGGATTTCGAGCACATCACATCCATTCTTCGTCATGAAATGTTTCAGTCACGTCAAACACGTGGAGGCGCCTGGCTTATTTTGACACTAATAAGTTCGTATCATGGGATGTTGCCAATGCATTTTTTACGAGTTCTGAGTGCCTCGCCTAAATGTAAACTTCTACCTGACCTAATATTTCAAGCCACTGCTTGGAACGCATTAGGTGTAATTTGTTACCTCCGTTTCTTGTTTGCTCAATGGATTTAGTGGCATGCTCAAAATAGACAACTCAGCTTGCATGGTTTCTCGTATACTTCCGGTGTTGAAGATGAGTATGCGCTAAACGGAAACCAATTGGGTAATTGTATATAAGTGAAGGTATCGTGGGGATAACTAATGGAATCCAACCAAGAGTTTCAAGAATGGGTTCGGGGATTTTTTGGTTGCTTGCATTGGCAGCGATTTTTATTGATAGAGTGGCTGCAACTGACGGCACAGTGCGCGTTGATTTTCAGCTCCACGAACACTCAGAAAGGATTCTCAAAAGAGATGGCTCTGTACAAGTTCCCTTATCACGAACTCCAACCTCTGCCTACTTGGCGAAAATCAAGGTTGGCTCCAGTGAGATTCAAGTTATAGTGGACACTGGGTCGTCGGACTTGTGGGTGCCCAATTCCAAGGTCGTTTGCCGTGTCACAAGAAAGAGGGAGCTTGCAGCCAGAGACAATTCGCTGCCCGTGGGTGTTTCGTCTGAATTGTGGGCGTCCTCTGCTATTTCACAAGCGATCCAATCTTTGAGATCGAGTCAATCTGCACAGCCGGTTCCCACTAGCACGAGCTTGTACACTAACACCTGCACATCCTTCGGTTCACTCAGCACGGGTGAACCGAGTGTTTTCATTCGCAATAAGACAGACTCTATTTTTGACAACTCCTATTTTGACGGAACCAGGGTGGTCGGAAACTACGGACAGGCGAACGTTACCATCGGCGATATCACCGTCCAGCAAGCAAATATTGCGGTCGCCAATGTTAGTAACTCCAAGTACGCTATACTTGGGATTGGTCCCCAACAGGGAGAAGCCAGTCTTCAGCCCTACGATAACTTTCCTCAGATGTTGAAGAATCAGGGATTCACTAAGAAGAACGCTTATTCAGTGTACTTGGGACTGCCCCAGGACGATACTGGGCACCTCCTCTTTGGAGGAGTAGACCACAAGAAGTACACTGGGGGGTTGAGTACACTGCCATTGGTACCTCCCCAACAAGATGACATCGATCCCACAACCGCAAATATCACTAATGTGGCAATAATGATCCAGGGTATCACGATTTCTGGTGGTTCCAAAGGTACTCCATATGAAATACCAGTTCTGAACATTAGTCAATCTGTGATGCTCGACACCGGCTCGAACGTAGCGGTATTCCCATCCACCATACTAGATGATCTTGCAACCGCGTTGGGTGGCCAATATTCAGCCTATTTTGGTGTCTACGTGGTGAAGTGCCCAAAGCCCGACAACGACGTATACATCAACCTCGATTTTAGTGGCAAGCAGATTCAAGTGTCGTTGCTAGATCTTATAATGCCTCTTTCTGATGGCTTGTGCATGTTGAGCATCATCCCACTGTCAAGTGACAACCTCGCTTTGGGGGTCAACTTCTTGAGAAGCATTTACCTTGTGATTGACTTGGAAGATTCAGAGGTATCTGTTGGTCAAGCAGTCTATACCAATGACACTGATGTTGAGGTGATTTCAAGCTCTATTCCTGGTGCCACGAAAGCTTTACAGTATTCTGCTACATCATTGTCGCATTTATTTGACGATTCTGCCCCTACTGCGATGGTCCAGTATAGTACTTCGTCAGATGCAAAGGATTTCTATTCGTATGCTGGTGGCATAGTGGGATCTTGGGAGTCAGGATCTTCAGGTGAAGATGGAGAAGAAATTATCTCTAGTCAATCCTTTAGTCAAGGCTCCCCAAGCAGTAGTGCGTCTGGGTCGTCCAATGAAACTCCAGGAAACAGTGGGACAGGTATGCCGGTTGTAACTCCATCTAGTGGATCGAGTTTCCCTGGCCCAATAACTCATAGTGCTGTTTCATCGCCTTCTATTCCTTCAAGCGCGTCTTTTAAGCAGTCTAGTTCATCCAGTGTTGAAAACAGGAAAAATATGGGTACACATAATGAGGTGTATTCCTTCTACCCATATGTTCTTGCTATTGTTGGACTTGTTTTGTTGACTTGAGCATTGATATTGGTTAATTCAAGGGATAATTGGATTGTAATTCACTATGTGCTGACAAGGTATTTGATTGTAGAACTCGAAGTAGCCTTTATACTATTCTATTGTATTGTATCCGCAGCATTGGACACGTGTTCTCTCTTCCTCGGTCTTCCCAAATCCATGAGCCATTTGTTTAGCATCGAAGTTATGGGTCTACTCTAGGAACAAGAAAGTTAAAGATTTCTTCAGATTTTGATGAAAACTTGAAATAAATAAGGAATTGTGAAAGTGAATGGTGAAAATATGAAGCAAGTGTATTAATTAAAGTTGAATACTGCTTGCCTGAATAATGATCATGGAACCTGAGTAGTGGTATCCTCAGTTGGATATTCAAGTTAAATATACGCGACTCCACAGTAGAAATAACAATGAAGGTCGTTCACATTCTTCTGTGAAAATCTTTTTAATAGTGGGTAGACCCCAATGAACGATTCACTGAACTCCAAAACAGCCATAGACAACTAACTTCAAGCTTTCGACGCGTGTCTTCATTCTGTAAGTTCTTTTGCTCGCTCCAGTAAGTTTCGATTTCATGAAAAACCAAAACACTCAACTCGATAATGGCACCGAAAACCAGAAAGACAGCCAAACCTTCCAAGGAGGAGGAAAAGGGCACCAGGCATTCGACGCGGAAGGTCACCAAACCCCAAAGAGCTGTGTCACCTCCCTTAGTCAAACCATCCAAAGCAGACACTCCTAGGAAACGCAAGACATTAGTACTGTCGTCGCCAGCAGTTAAGAATGGCATAGCATCAACAAGCAACACACCATCAAAAAAGCAGAAAGGAGCTACCCAAAGCTTGATAGTCACAGAAAAAGACTTGTTGACGTTGAACAGCAACCAAGAAGTGGTTGAATTGATCAACTCCTTGGTCAATACCAATCAAGATGAAATATTCAACAAGTATCAGTCCAAGGTAACAACACAGTTAGAAAACGACCATATTTTGATTGAAAGGCTACAAGAGGAGGTCGAGAGTAAGCAGTCTATAATAGACCAGCTCATGCGAGAGGTGAATGAGTTGAAGGAGAGCAAAGGATCAGACGGGTGGGGCGATAAACCTGACTTAAGACATCCTCAAGATATAACGTTTCAGTCACCAATTCGAAAGAAAAGAAAGGTTGGAGATGAGGATTCGGTGATCAATCAAAACCAAATGACAAAGGAATTGGAGAACATAGGTTTTACCCTTGACATGTTGGAATTATTGACTGGATTAAGGATTATGAACTTTCAAGAGGACGATGAAAGATACTATTTCGATGTCAAGCAAACCGCAAACAGCACGAAGGACAATAAATTTAGGCATTTCATTAACTATAGACTAGTTATATCGAAAACGTTTGAGACGAGTGCTGAAATACATTACGTGCCCACCTTTTTGGAAGCTTTGGAGGATGATTTTCAACAAGATCCTGATGATACGATGGTAGAAGGGGAGGTGATTTCTAATGCAAGACATCTCAAGGAATTGCTTCCAGATTATTTGTGCGAAAACCTTTCGTTTCCATACAATACGTTAGCGCAGTTCTACAGTAAGGTGAGTCGAGCATTGAACAAGAGAAAGTCTCATTAGCATATACTGAGTGAATTATGGAATCATATGACACGACTAATACCTTCACCAGGTATTGTCATTCACGTTCATTTTCATCTTACATCGATTTCACACTTTTCATCCCACTTCCAAAACTCATGCATTGATATTTGCCATTTCCACGCAGAAGCTCCTGTTAACAGAACTGCAACTGATTTCCCTGATTGTGGCCACTGACTTGCCGTCGTAAGAACAGTAATTTGTATTATATATGTACACTATAAGTTGTATCCCTACTTGAGAGTAATCGATCCATCCTCGTTCTTAGTAACCTCCAAACCCTTCAAAAAGTCTTTGATATCCTTTGAGTTATCCTTAGACGCCTTCTTGACGATCTTATATAAGTTTTCCTGTTTGTTTGACTTCAAGTATTTAACTAAAGGAGATTCCTTTGATTCCTTCTTGTCTTTCTTCTCAGACTTTTGGGTCTTTTCTACCTTCTCGATCTTTCCAACCTTCTCTATCTTCTCATTCTTCTGCACTGGTGTCTCCTTTTGTTGTTTCGGTTGCTTCTTTGGACCCTTGTACAATGCCTTTTCATATTTTTCAGCTTCGGAGATACAACTGGTGTGTTGTTTGTATGAGTTTCCTTGGAACGTAGTCGAACAGTCAATACACGTAAAGTATGCACCGCGACATCTCTGTGTGTGAGCGTCTAGTTTCTTCTTGATGATGGTGTCGTTGCAGACCTCACAGGAGAAGGAAACCATTTCGATGCTTTCTAAATTTCGCGATGAGCTGAATGTATGGGGAAAAAGATGTTTTGAAGATTGGAGAGTATCATAAAATTCCATCGCTTCATCAGATGGCGTCGTTGACGCTCAAGTGATTGGCTGGGAAGTTCTACATTAAGGGATTTCCTTCTGTATGTTGCCAGGTGGGGTACTTGAGATTTAAATGGTGTGCCATCCAATCGCCAACTTAAGGGGATGAAGGGAATCACAACCAAGAACACAAGAACACCGTTTGAAGTATTGAGTATTGTCATTAATACCAAACAATCTCAGGATCTTGATTTCAGCGAAATCTTGGGGCCGTGCTCTTCTGCTTCGACCTCAAGCACCACAAAGCATAGACGCATTTACTCCCAATAGTAATTCCTTTTCTTTTCCTTGAGAAAGTCTTGTAGCTAAGTTGGTTTTGGAAGCTTGCGGAATAACGTACAAGTGTGTGCGACTTATGAAGATTTTCTACTGCTTCACTAGAATTTACTTCCTGTCGTCTTGCAACTGGTCAACCCTCTGCGATATCTTCTATTTTGAAGTTTCTAACCCAGGTCTCCACATAAAAAATTAAAACGCTCACAATTGTAGGATCGATGGCCAACATTACTTACATCTTTTGAAAAGGCTTCGGCTGCAATAACCGAAACAACCGACGTTTCATTCAAAGTTTTAGTGACTTGGGCGCTACCAGCATCGACTTCTCCTGATTCAGTCGCAAATCTAAGGCTGCAAGATCCCAGCATTTGTAGTGGTGAAAATAACGCATTGGGTGCAATATGTCAGACTGGTCAACTTGGTGAGGCCAAGTAATATTCTCAGATTTACTAATATACTCATATCTTCCGCAAATTATGCTTCATGTACACTTAATTTCCAGTTGTGAGCATTGTACACGAAATAACTGACTCGCTCTAGCTTCTATTAACTCAAACAAGGGAATAGTTTCCTTGCATACGGTCAGAAGGTTGCCAGAAAATACAAATACAAATAGGGAGAAGGAATCTCAGTAACAACTATCACAATTTAGTAGAAGCATAGTACGAGACTGACTCGGTGCAAAACAAACAATTTTCAGTTATTCTGACAGATTTTTTGACAACGTGATTTGACAGAATTGTGCATATTAAAAATAATCGTAAACGTATGTTAGTGCTGCAGAGTCTTCGAACAGTTCTTAGTTAATGCAGCCATTTACGAAGCAGTTGTTTTAAGAGTGATTTCATCTCTCCAAAATACGTCCTACCAATCGTGGCAGGCATTTGTCGGAAGAAACCACACTCATCAGTTTTAAAGTAGTCTATGAGCCACAAATGTTGGGTTCAATCTTGAGATCATCCGAAGCAGTTCTGTAAGCATGCCCCATTCACTGGGGTAGGTTGCACAATGGTATACTTCTTGGAGTACAGTGTTTCTCTAGAGCTTTCACTTGATAGAAGCTTGATTCTTGTGTCAACCCCAACATGAACAGGGGGACATCCACATGTCATCGAAAAGCTGGTTTCTAGCTAAAATCAATATTAGCATTGAACAGAAAAGTACATGAGAGCTACTTTACAAAGCCAATCGCTACAAGGGTTTCCTCACCACAGAGTATTCAAGCTGAGAGTGGCCAGTTGTTAGAGATGGAGGTGAACATTCGTCGTGGCTGCACCGAAACTACAGTAATTATCGATGTCATTTGAATTGAATCTAAGTAAATAGCTGGCTCCCATAAATGCACACATCACTTTGTATTATGCCGAATGATACCTCGCTTCTTGAAACATGAGCTTATAATTCTCAACAATAGTGGCTCAGCACCGAGCGAACCTTTTGAATAAGCGAGTAAATTTTACGCTAGTATTCTCGCTTGATAGGATATTAAAACGTCGTTACACATAACAGTCTGACGACGTGACTTTTCCAAGTCGTTTGCACTAATGATAACTTCGAAATAAAACGTTTGTGTTGTCGATAGCTTGTTACTTTGAATCTCTAGCCTCTCGTAATTCTCTTACGGCTTTAGATAACTATTTTCTATTCTGCCAGACAGACAATGTGAAAATTACTTCTCCATCGCTCGCAAGCTTAATTTGAAAGGATCTCTTTATTCGTATTCCACCCCCCTCTAGCAAAATAATCGTCTAATTTAATGAAAGGGCTTCGCATTCCTGGCTCTTTTGGAACAAGAGCGTAATATTTAGCTTAACCCCCAAAATACCTGAAATCTTATTTGTTTGGTTGAACCCTTTTATGAGATTGAAGAACTTCCCAAAACAATAGGCATTAAAGGTTTCTTGTGGAACGATATAGAACAATCTGGGGAGGGGGGCACTACTCTCTCAAGCTGCTATATATCCATTAGCTACTTCTATAATACTGAATTAGCCTGAACCAGCCTAAGCACCCCTATTAGTGAACCGTAAGGTGATCCTGCCCCAAACGGAAGCGGTGAGAGTCTTTTTACTCCCTCGTAAATTTTGCACCCCACTACGTCATGATTTTTGGCACTGAAAGAAAACGGTTGCCTGCGATTTTCTTTAGCATCTTCTGCAGGCAGATGAGCTTTAAACATTTCATCCTCTTCCACTTCTTCCAGTAATTTGAGCGCCAATTTCAGAGATGAGGGATCATATAAAGGTAGGTTTGTGGCCTATATTTGAAATCAGTCAATCTGAGTTTCATGTTGTTCTACCTCTTGGTGGTTTTGGCTGTCGCTGCTTTCGCAAGTGGCAAGCGAGTTACGGGGGTTTTCACCAAGATAGAATCTTTAGCTTTTACGCCGGCTGGGGATTACCCAAGCGTAGCACCCGACTTTCCTAATTGGACTGCCACTGTTGACTGGAAAATCGTAGGCAATGTTGAGGCTGGCGATACCTTCGTGTTGGATTTACCTTGTGTGTTTGGATTCACCTCCGCAAAAAACACTATAAACTTGCAGGTTGGCAGCTCCATCTATGCCAACTGTACGATGACGGGAAGTGAGCTACGGAGAACAGGGTCGTCCATTCTGTGTACCGCCTCCCTGCTTGTGAACACCAACACCAACGCCTATGGCTTCATATCCTTCCCATTCTCCTTCAACGTTGGCATGTCTTCCTTAAGCACCGATATCCAGGATGCTTCGTGTTTCACAGCAGGTACCAACGTCGTGGTGTTCAATGACGGACCAAACAATCTCACAATATCTGCTAAATTTGACGGAGGGATGGCGTATGGAACCCCAATGTCCATTGGATACGCATTGAGATACTTTCCAACACTCGGCAAGATGCAATCGTATCTATTGGCAGGCGATTGCCCTAATGGCTACCTTTTTGGCAATTTAGGGATCACCATTGACGGTTTCTCCACGTTCGATTGCTCCTCAGTTCACGCATCTATTTCAAACCAGTTCAATTCCTGGTACTTTCCTCAATCCACATCCACTTTGGCTCATACATTTTCATGTACTGGTAATACGATTATGATAACCTATGGTTACGTTGCTGCTGGTTATCGTCCATTCTTAGACGGTTTGTCTACCATCTTATCAGGAGACTTTGATGTTACTTATACTAACACATACCTCTGTATTGGACGTTTCTTCCCAGATTTGCGGCCAGCAATTCAGACTTGGAACACATTCAGCAATGGTGATACAGGGTCCAATGGTAACGCATTCACAGTTATTACCAAAACCTATACTGGCAAAAGTACTGCTGTGACAACATTACTGTACAATTCTACACTAGGTAATACCAACACGATAGAAGTGGATGTCCCAATTCCTACGGTGACCGAAACTCAATCCTGGTCTGGGATTAATACCACGTCCACTACCGTGACTGCTCCAATTGGAGGCACAGCTACCGTCATCATCGAAGTCCCAGCTCCAAGAACAACTATAACCCGGACTTGGATTGGCTTGGGGACGACTAGCAGGACGATTCCACTCTGTTCGATCAACGCCAGTGAAGCTTGCGCGTCAGGAACAGAAACTATAATTGTAAATGTTCCGATCCCAACAATTACAACAACTCAAAGATGGAGTGGATCATTCATAGCAACCATCTTGGTGACCGCAGCTCCTGGTGGTACTGCAACCCAAATTGTAGAAGTTCCAACTCCAATTGTTACTGTGACTACAACATGGCTTAATAGTTACTCGTCTGCAACAACTGTGCTTGCCGGGCCAAGTGGAACTCAAACTAATATCATTGAAGTTCCAATTCCAACTGTTACAACAACCCAGAGATGGAGTGGATCTATTACTTCGACTACTTTAGTGACCGCAGCTCCAGGTGGTACAGCAACTCAAATAGTAGAAGTTCCAACTCCAATTGTTACTGTGACTACAACATGGCTTAATAGTTACTCGTCTGCAACAACTGTGCTTGCCGGGCCAAGTGGAACTCAAACTAATATCATTGAAGTTCCAATTCCAACCGTTACCACTACTCAAAGGTGGAGTGGATCTATTACTTCGACCACTTTAGTGACCGCAGCTCCAGGTGGTACAGCAACCCAAATAGTAGAAGTTCCAACTCCAATTGTTACTGTTACTTCAACATGGTTGAACAGTTACTCGTCTGCAACAACTGTGCTTGCGGGGCCAAGTGGAACTCAAACTAATATCATTGAAGTTCCAATCCCTACAGTTACCACTACTCAAAGATGGAGTGGATCTATTACTTCGACTACTTTGGTGACCGCAGCTCCAGGTGGTACAGCAACTCAAATAGTAGAAGTTCCAACTCCAATTGTTACTGTTACTTCAACATGGTTGAACAGCTTCCGATCAACAACAACAGTTCTTGCGGGGCCAAGTGGAACTCAAACTGTCATCTTTGAGGACCCAGTTCCTACCTCTACTACAACACAGAGATACAGTGGCTCTGAAACGACTACTACGACTGTTACTGCAGCTCTTGGTGATACAGCCATTGTCGTTATTGGATTCCCCGCTCCTAAAGCAACAATCACTTCTACTTGGACTGGATCTGATACCCATACATATACTTTTCTTGCTGGACCAAGCGGAACCGAATCTGTAGTTGTGGAGGTTCCAATACCAACATTGACTACTATTCAAAGATGGAGTGGATCTGAAACCACTACCACTTTTGTGAATGCTACTCCAGGCGAGACTGCCACTGAAGTCGTCGAAGTTCCAACACCAAAGACCACTGTTACCTCAACATGGTTGAGCAGCAACTCAGCTATTACGACAATTCTTGCAGCACCCAATGGAACTGAGTCTGTTATCGTTGAGGTTCCTATCCCAACAATTACAACCACACAAAGATGGAGTGGATCCGATACTATTACTACAACCGTAACTGCTACTCCAGGTGAAGCAGCTGCTGTGATTATCGAAGTACCAACTCCTGTTTCGAGTGTAACTGAAACATGGTCTGGAAACAGTACTGTTATTCGTACGATCCCAGCCACTGATGCCAATGGTACTGAAAGTATCATCATCGATGTTCCAATTCCTACGGTGACAATTACTGAAAGATGGAGTGGATCTGATACGACTACAACTTACGTGACCGCTACGCCTGGTCGCACTGCCTCCGAG